>OMKQ01046208.1:0-15046 GCA_900302335.1 Phycis phycis
TGACCGCCTTCGCCATCGTGTACGCAGCGTGCAACCTGCCGGAGAACGCCTGCAACATCACGCTGGCGTACGTCCCCATTCCGATGACCCTGGGCACCAAGGCTCTCTTGGATCTGATCGGCCAGTTCTTCCTGTTCATCCGCTGCTCGTTGTCCCCGGTGCTGCTGTTGTGTCTGTGCGGCTCGCTGGGGCAGGCCTTCGTGAACTGCTGCTGCTGCTGCTGCGATGAGTGCATCAACGACAGGATGCCCTCGCCGGCCCCCTCCCCCGGCGCCGCGCCGCCGTACCCGGTCTCCTCGCCCTCGCCGTCGTCTCTGTGCTCCACGCCGTCCTCCAACAAGGACAAGGAAATGTTGACAATCATCTCGGGGACGCCAGACGTCGACTGCAAGAGGAAGATGCAGAGCTCTCCCGTTGTGGCCAAGGTCACGTCCTGTTGAGGGCCTCCTTTCCCGTCACGTACAGATAGAAGCAACTTTATTTTACCGTTTTTCGTTGTAGATTATGTTTAAAAATGCTTACGCTAAATTCAAACGATGTGGATGTGATATTGGGTTGACTTTTTTATTTTATTCTGTATTTTATATTGTTTTCTCTTCTCAGAGGGAGAAGAATGGCTGACTGAAACACACTAAGATGATCAATCTCAGCATTTGAATCCTTTGAAATGTTGAATGAAACAAAGGGTTTTCTTTTTTTATTATTATTATTCTTTTTTGATAAGACAACCGTTAGTTGACAAACGTACACTGATTCCTCAGCTTTCCTTCTAACTGTAGTGTATATCTGGATAATAAACAAGCTGTTGATTGGTTCTCTGTGTCTGAGATCAGTTGCATGTGCTTCTCCCTCTGAACGCTGAGCTCAGATTGTTTCTCTGTTTTCAAAAAATATCACATACATATAAAAAGACCAAATTAGTTCATGATTTCTATTTCCCCAGGTCTCCTCCAGTGCATCTTGTGATATCACAACTAGGACTCAACCAGTTTTTAATCACCTACATCACAACTCACCAAGCAAGGGGGACTTAAAGGGCCATGTCGTTTTAAGTTATTTTTATTTTTTCCTTAAAAAAAACAAAACGTGTTCAGGAGATTAAAGTTGATGCTTTAGTAAATGTTTATTCTTATCGAACAGTGCCTCTCTGTCCTTGAAGGTCTGCAAAGATGATGTGAGACAACCAAACATTAGGGGTTGCGAAGAAACAGGCGATGGTATAAAATGGACGTAAACAAATCATCCACTAAAATACCCGCAGCACTGAAGAATGAACCGAAGGTTGCCTGCAGGAGAAGATTGGTGCCCAGGCGAGGCGTGGGAAACGTCCACCATGCTTTTTTTACAGATCTCTCTAAAAAAAGCAATTAGACAGATCCGCTCGGCCACTATGCTGTTCTGTTGCGTTTGCCACGTGTTTAATATGATACCTTCTTATGCTTGTATTTTACATGTCTTATTTTAATTTGTCTGGTTTTAAAAATGTGATTCCCGCTTATGCAGGGCCCTGTGAATGGCCTTGTGTTTGAAGGGTGCTGTATAAATAAACTTGCCTTGCCTAGAATATCTGATGGTATTTGTCCAAATGAATTCATCTACGCTTCTAGATATTATACATTGTAATGAATGAATATCTATCCATATCTAGCCATCTTAAAAAAAAAAAGTGGATAAAAAAACATTACATACAATCTTTAATATCTGTGAGAGATTGCGACTAACTTTTCAAATCTATATGACACCACGTCCATTGTTTCTGGACAAAGGAATTCACATACGCACATTCACACATAAGAACAACATACTAACAAGTAGGGTGGTATGATGACCATTCTTGCCCTATGAGTTGTACAGCGGTTCTTTGAGTAGAAATATTTGCCCTCCTACTTAGATTAGTCTTCTTCAAGCCAAAGAAGGAAAATCCAGACTGCAATAAGGTTTGCATTGTTCCCATGTCCCCTCCCTCAGGACTCTCTTTGCATATCAATGGCTGTCCACCCAAGAGCGTTGCTAAGATACAATCCCCGTAGAGCGCAATGGAAGAAGTTGGGCTGTCTGGTAGGGTGTAGGAATGGTGAAAGGGGTCTTCGTTCCGTGACAGGAGGTATCAACATGGAGGCCACGATACCACTGTGAGACTCCCACACTGTGTGCGTGACACGACACCCCGCTCCGATGAGCCCGCGTGAACATTGGCCGACTCTGCCCGCTTGGGAGCTGTTCTCGGTGAACAAAAAGTGGAGCTATAGACTCCCGCTCCATTATCACAACTTCAGCCCATGCTAGTTATCAAAACAGCCCCCTTTGGCCGGCCTCCCCGCAAAATAATGGGACAAAAAGGAGTCCTTATGGTTGACTTGACAACGGTGGGGAATGCTACACAGTGCTACTTTGTGGTGTTTTGCGGTTGATGAAAAATAAGTTCATCTTTCTAGGTTCAGATTTATTATTCATTTTACACACGTTGTATTGAAAGAGTCAGAGAGAGAAGCAGAGAAGCATTTGAACCAAAACCATATTCCTAATGTATGGTTATTAAGCATGAAGATCAGCATTGGTTAAGTGAGGTGAAGTGATACAAAATAATGGGAAAAAAAACAATGAATCATTAAAAGCAATTACAAACAAACATAACCAATGGCAACCAATACAGAGTTTCTATAAACAATCTTCTTACTTGCCCATGGTAATTATGTGTTTGTTTTTTGGAATTGTAAACAACTTTATTATTTGATTTGTGGGAGCAGAAGTGACATTTTCTAGCTTGAGGCACATTGTTAATCATTTCAAATAGAATACATAAATAACGTACCGAACAGATAAATATTTGCCGAACACGATATAGACCACAAAAATAAGCAAGTGGTTTACTTGAACCATGATTAAAAATTTGAGTGTAGTAAAGATATACAGCAGAAAACAGCGAGTTGAAACCCCAAACTCCCTCCCTCCCTACGTTTCTCCATCATTGGGAAGTGTGGCATTCCAATGCACCTGTGATGGACAGGCCAGATGGACTCCCTGAACCAGTCAGTCGATCAGTGTAGAGGTACCCACATTTACACACATATAAAGGAACCGGGAGCTGTCTGTGAGGCTACAGGCACAGTCAAAACATAAGTGATATTCTCACAGTTACTCACTAATAGATGGACGGTCATTTGCAAATTATAGGCCTACTCAAATAATAGTTCTAGAGTTGGCCTAGTCTATATTTTTCTACACCAAAATGTAGGAATCTCAACAAATTCTAAAAGTTGTACTTGCTCATCTGAAATGATAGATGATGATTCGGTCCACAATTGGTGTCGAGGCGATTATCATGACCGGATGGTTGAAGGCCAAAGCATTAGGCACTTTGATTGCCAGCTACAGAGCCATTGGCATACGTTTCATCGGTTGCCAGTTCATTCAATAGGACAGAAGGGAGAACTGAACCGGATCACGTCCCAGCTGGGGATTGATGGACCCATGTTGGATGTACTGGCTGCACAGCCAAGGCCAGGAACCATTCTGTCTAGCTGTTGTTGACTCTTTAAAGACACGGAAAACACCAGCAAAGCCGGCAAACCAACACAGTGTGTTGCTTCCCCTCTTGAATAAACATTTGCTTAACTCAACATTAAGAAACAGAGCCAAGAAATACCCTGTAGATAGGGTTCCTGAGGGGCAAATAAATAAACCAAGCTCCGTATTCTAGCAGCAACGCCAAGACCCAGCAGTAGCGTCGCGCTGTGGAGCCTTCTCTTTCTGCCTTCTACTGTGGGATTTGTCAGGCCTTGGCGTGCGATGTGTCACTCCTACAATGCACTTACAAGTCTTGAAGCATACCAAATTACACTGAAAGAACATGATGGTGTAAACGGTTTGAACCCGACATATAAACAGCAAACTATCGCCCTCTGTTGGTTAAAGAACATAATAAGATAAGTGAGCTTAGTACTGCATGTACAACGTCGGGATGAATGGCCTGATCATTGAAGCTCCAGACGAGCCAGGTGCAATCAATAAACAACATGGTAATGAGTGAAAGCACATATAACATATGAGGCTGTGCCAAACCTGGTAGTTCAGTCTTACCTAACAATGGGGAGTGAAAGCAATTCAAATAGCTTTGTTCCATTTGAGGAAATTGGTCTCAAATAGTACTTTACAGGGGTTGGTCTGACCCCTGTACAGTAAGAGGCTGAACTCCTCATGTACACCTGGTTCTATTGGGAGGATATTCACTCAATACTGAGAAATACATTGCATTGTGAACACAATTAAGGAGACTGTAGCTCTCTACAGTGAAAGTGAATGTCAATCAACACGTTAGTTTTTTTTATTTTTTTATTCTATATTTTTATATTGGTAATATTATTTATTTACATTATATTGACATTAATGCTGACAGATTGGCTTCGCAAAATATCAAGTTGACATCATTGACAATCTATTTATCTGATACACCAATGCAATATTTTATTAAAGAAACACATGCATTTAATGAACAAACAACTGGTTTTATTTGCACACACTCACACTTACAAACTTTGTTTGGATAGCCATTTCATAGTGCAACATATTTGATCCCGGTCAAGTATGTTAAAATGTGCTGTATATAATGAGATAAGCTAAGAATGGGCTGATCAGTGTGTAGTAGGCTATTGCAGTATACCGCAGTTCAGGAGGCTGTTGACGTTTTGAAGGCAGTTTTCATCACAAAAATCAGAGCTGGTAGGAACCCCTCACAAGCTGAGCTGGCTATGTCCCGAGGGCCAGGACCTTCAAGATTTGAGTTTGTAAATGAGAGCAAGGACAGAGGTAGACAGAGTTTGGGACAACTGTGTATAGCCATGATAGCCACCCTTGTTTACTTGCATTAGAGAGGATCCTTTGACAGCGATCCAAATGTATGTGTTAACGATCCAAATGTATGTGTTTACGATCCAAATGTATGTGTTTACGATCCAAATGTATGTGTTTACGCTCAACACGATGTCATGTGTTGAGATGACAGCGCTACTGACCAGAGCTCCTAAACTACAGACACAACTGACCACAGCTCATATAGCTGTGGATATCCCTGTGCTTCAGACTCATGGTCACAAAAAGAAAAAAAGTCTCAAATTGAGGGCGCTCCCTCGATCAGGCCCCAATCTATTTGTCTCTTGTTCGCTTGTATCAGCTGGAAAGGTTGGATGGGTGTGGGAGCAAATCTAGCACACACCAGAAACGATCCCACTGTATTTTAACAGTTGAAAGTGTCTAAAAAAAAAAACATCCTTCAGTTGATACTTTGTCCTGTGCTATATTTCTACATCTGAGGAATTGCAGATTGTGTACCCAACCACTATTATTAACAATTGGACGGTCAGTAAATTTCACTCTTCAAGGCCAGCTCACACTGCATGTCCTGGACTAAGATTTGTTCTGTGTTAAAACATACTGATACTGACTCACTGTACTATATTTCCCCATCAAACCATCAAAACAAACAATTAACATGTGCCATTTCTGTGCTCGGTCAATGTCATGTATTAAAATTCTTATTCACAGTTATTTACAGTCACATGTTGAAAATATATTGGTCTTTCTTTCAACATGACTTTTGTGAACAGTAAAGTGAAGTACTTGTGAAATTAATGTCAAAAAAGATAACATCAAAGATTGAAGAAAGGGGTTGCTGAGAAACATTCAGAAGTGAATTCCAATGGCTGGTAAGATGCTCCCCACAGCGTACATCTTAGAAAGCGGACCCATCGCAGACAATGTTTTGGCCTCTCCCTGGAAAGAGCTCCATCTGCCAGTAACGGGGATCAGCGTAAACTACACAGGAGGAAGGTGAGAGAGTCACTTCAGAGATTTAATATGGACAGAAGGTTTTATAATGGGCACATTCGAAACCACACAAATCCTGTCACCTATGACCAGTATTCATTATAGGCAGCTAAAATGACCAAACTATACAAACTACGACAAATGAACACAAATGATTTGTGTTTGTTGTCATGCGTGAGGTTGAATTATCGTGTAATGATAATGTTTAAGGTAGCTTAGCAATAGCTAACAACAACATAGCAAGTCAAAAGTAGAGCATAGCTAAAAGAACCACACGCAACTCCAACTCAGTAGTAAAAAATAACTTTTGCTGTAAGAGTTAACTTGACTTACCGATGTTCCCAGGTTGGAGCCAGACGTTGAAAGAGCTGCAGTGTTTTCTACAGCGGTGCACAGGAAGCACGCGTACCGACGGCAGTCCCTCTCCAACGACAAGCCATCCCAGCACTCCGACTCCCTACAACACACGGGGAGGCTTTCAGTATCACCTGGGTGGCGTCACACAGTTGAAGGAAGCAGGGAATGACGGGATGCAAGTTAACAGGACCGCCACTAGTCACAGAAGTCTGCCATCTGCATCTAGTATGCCTGCTCGTGCAAGTGTTATTTACATTTACATTTAGGGCATTTAGCAGACGCTTTTATCCAAAGCGACTTGCAAAGCTAATACAGCTAATACAGTAAGTTACCAGAACAAGCTTCAAGCATTTCAAGTGCTATAGTGTTATAACATGTTAAATGGTAAATCTATAGTTGCACCAACTCAAAGGTTTCTTCGTAGACTCTGTAGGTAATCTCTTTAGCTAGTCTTTCTCTCTTTATCCTCTACTCAATGGATTTTTCAGTGTTCCATTTTGGAGCAGTGCATGTAAGCAAGGCGGCCTATGTGGGCTGCGACAAGGAGTCAGAGAAATACACTTTACACTGTAATCTACCAACACATTGACATTAAAGTATTGACCTCCAAGTCTTGATATACTCTACTACAGTATAAGGTCTCTATTTTATTGACAAGGATTTCCTTTGCTCATAGATGAATATTGAGTAAAATAAACCTTTGTAAGGTTTAAAATAACATATTAGAAGGCTAAACTGTGTTAGGAAACAGCATGTAGGGAAATGCTGTTTCCTAACACAGCATATCTCACAGTGTTATGCCGTAATAATCACATTCACTATTTCATTTTTCCTTTCAAAGGTTCAAAAGCTCAAAAGCTCACCCTGCTTTGAGATTGTGGGCTGTGGCTGACAAGACAGCGCTGGAGAGTAGTGCCTGCACTGTCCAGCAGGGGGCAGAGCTCAGCCTTGGGAAATAACCACCGCAGAACCTTCTCCCTGGTCGCATAGCTGAACCTCCTTCAAAGTCAGCAGGAGACAACAAGCCATTTATTAGTGATCAGCAAATAAAACATACATACATATGAATACAGTCTTACACTAAAAAATTTGTTTTTTTGCGTGAGATTTGCGTGAGGTGAAGAGAGAGAGCAGAAAAGAGCAACGTTTCGAAAATATCAAATCCCTCTTTGATACCTATCAGGGAAGAGATGCCCCGATTGGTCAGAATAGGTCTAACATCTAATTTGGCTCATACAGAGGCAAGCAGTCAACAAGAGAAAATATTTAACAGTGCATTTCACTCACTAACAGTTGACAGATGGCAATGGCTAACCCTAGCTCTTTAATCTTACCTACAGCACACTAATAATAATAATACTCATTATTTATACAGAGACAGACACACACTCAACAAAAAACATACAGAAACATAACAATATCAATGAATATAAATATAACATTAAATAACAATACAAATATTAAAACAACATCTTACAATTTGCCACTTTCAGTCATGGTATTGACAAAGGGGCACAATTCTCAGATCACTGTCATCTTAGAAAGAAACAGTGTTATCGAAATGATTTGAACATGGAGAGACAGTGAGACGAAAACAGACCAGAGCAGGGTGAAGTTGGCCGGCCCCTGGGGGAAGCCCAGGCTACTGGTGGTGTGAGAGCCATCTTCCTCCAGCAGAATGGACATGGAGTCTGAATGGGCAGAGTACAGCTCCTCCAGCTGCTCGCGCTGCAGGCACAGAGATGAGCCGCCCTGGGAGGACCGGCAAGGGGGATTAATAGCTGTCGAGTTAATGGGTTTAGTTCTTACATTAAAAGGTGGGGTAGGCAATTTGGAGAAATCAAGAGTCATTTAGATTTGAAAGTATCCAGCTGAAAAAGTCCCAACCCTCCCTTCAGGCCGCCCTCCAAAGCCACTCCCACATAACACATGACCAGCTCAGTAGCTTCAGCAATAGGTCTGTCAAGCCATGTGGAAGACTCCCGTTACTCCAGGTAGACAGACAGACAGGCATCCAATTTCATTTCATTCTGGCCAAATTAAAGAATTGGACAAGCCTATTACAGTCATTTGATTTATTAAATACTATCGGGATGACAAAAAATACTTCTAAAATAAATTGCCTACCCTATCGTTAAATGACCAGCACTACATACCTAAAATTCAATAACACATAATACCATTCCCAATAAACGGTAAATGTGCTCTCAAAATGGAAATTAAACTAAACATGATTGTGGTGGTTCTTCCCTCACTTTGAGAAGGACAAGCTGTGGTCCCCTGCGTAATGCAACTGTTTCCTTGAGGGCCTCTGGGACCTCCAGCACAGAGGAGATTTCTGAACAGGCAGAGCAGTTCACTAGGTTCTGTCGCAGTGTCCCAGCACTCCACCACTCATGGAAACCTACAATGTAAGACGAAGACACA
This sequence comes from Phycis phycis, assembly GCA_900302335.1. NCBI lineage: Eukaryota > Metazoa > Chordata > Actinopteri > Gadiformes > Phycidae > Phycis > Phycis phycis. Next base: position 8,608 of record OMKQ01046208.1, read on the forward strand.
CAACCAAGGCCGATTAGCTCCTACTTGAAATGTATTAAATGTAGCTAGCACAAGCCTATATTTACTTTGTATCTTACTTTTTTCCCCATGTTTTAAAAATGGTATGGTTGTTTTTAACTACATTCATATGGTTTCTTGCTGCCTTTATTGGAATCAAGATACATTCATGCCTGCTTAACTTGATAACAGTGCATCACACGTCCATCTAATGGGTAAATTACAAAAGATGTGAAGACCTTGTAGGTTGTACTTCTTGGCAATGGGCAGAGACAACAAGCGGACATGACTGAGCGGTGACGACCAGTTGTGGCAACCCAAGGAAGCCAGACCAAGCTGAGGATCACTCTGGGGGTAGGTGAAGGCCAACACCACTAGCAGCAAAAACCCCACAGCCACAATAAACTGGAGGACAGAGGAATATAAACTGGGATTTAGAAGCATGTACAGGCTACTTAATTACACACTGCAGAAGTATCATCACAAAAATGTACCAGCTGGTTCTTCCTACCCAGTGCATTTCAGCAGCTGTTCTAGAATCCAAAAACCTGACCTATGTCGTACAAAACGACATAGGCCTAAATGAGCTAGACCTGATGGCAATGATCCACAAGGTCCTAATGGTGTTATTGATAAACTCAGTAAGTGTGGATGCTGTTGATATACTATTGTGACTGGTCTGTATCTTAGATATTGAGTCACTTTGTCAATCGGTGTCGTTTAGCCTACCAACAAACTTTCTTGAACAACAACATTAAGCAAACCTTCAAGGTTGCTCGCAGAACAGGGAATTGGTGAGGGTCTCTCCTTGGCTCATTGGTCTCCAGGACCTGCTTGATGAACTTCTCAATCTCCCTCTCAGACATGCCGTAGCGGTAACCGGACTGTCGGAGGATGTCAATACTTTCTGACAGCTTGTCGTAGATGCATGGCTCACTCATCGTTGCACCCATAATGTTGTCCTTTCAGTTATTGTTTCAGGTGCAGTTCGTGGACAGTAGACATTGTTCTACGCGCGTAAACCAACTGGGTACTAAACACGTCGCCCAACAACTACATTAAATACGTTGAGGATAAACAAACTAAAGCTCACAAAAATGCAACCGCTATCATCGCATTGTGCTACCGGAGGGCAAACCCCAAGTAGCAGTCACTCTTCGCTGGTGTTTCATAAAATCTACACTTTCAACCGCCATAACAACCACTTCATTTGTGTAGCCGCTAACTTCTTGTAAACCTGACTTTATTTTCAAGTAAACATTTCATACATAGCTAAAGCTATACTTCAGAAAGTGTGTTGACGCAATATGACAACAACATCAAATGGTTCTTCTTCTTCTTCTTCTTCTTCTTCTGATGTTTCTTCTTCTTCTTCTGTTTCTGTTTACAAAGCTTCCTACTGAGCCAGACTCTACCGCCGCCTCCCGGGCTGTGCGGGTAGCAGGTATCTAGACTGACGCTGAGTAAACGCGGATTCAGGCCGTCGGTGGAAGACAAACTGGATTTCAATTAAGTGGAAGAGAGCAGGACGACAATATTAGATGATGCCGACACATAATACCGGTAACGGCATTGTCGTCCAAAGTTTAATAATTCAAAATTGTGCAGTCCTCCGCGAGGTAACCTACAACCAGTATTTTACAACCTTATTTATAATAAGTAGCTTCCTCACTCACGGAGAAAACATTGGGCGAGATGCTAGATGGACTACCCCCTACCGTGTATCGTCTGATTCATTCTACGTGAAAGCAGCACAACTTAGATTTAAATGTACAATGTTACAAAATAATTGTGCATTCTGGACTGGAGAATATACAGCATATGGATAGATATATAATGTAGGAAAAATAATAAAAAGCTATACCTTTATGTTGTGTATGTGTGTGCGTGTAATCTTACTTTAGTAAGACAACAAAAAGCTTAATCAGATGAATCGTTACCAGGTTCTATATTACAGTTGTCTATGAGAAACGGGCCGCATGAAGCGCATGGAACGGGTGCGGGTTCACGTTTGGCTCAAATGTTGCTTCCTTGAAAATGACACATGTAGGTCTACATGCAAATGCAAAAATGTATTTTGTCAATAATTTGGTCATGTTAGGCCATGCATTTCTTTTTCGGCGTTGAAATCGATTGTTGTTAGAAGAGCGAGAAAACAGGAAAATGTGGAAATTTGGAAGGCTAACTTCCGTAGGAAATCGCCTGGAAGCAGAGGAGGAGTTTGACGAATTTAACAAACGGATTGTGTGGACTTAATAAAAAGTGAAGAAAAAGTAAGGTAACTTGCATGGAGTCTAAATCGTAATCCTGTGTTAAATGCCCCAGCTAATAAATACGCCAATGTATTCAATATATGATTCATGCTCATGCAAAAATTGTGTTGTAAGAAATGCTGCATCTGCAAAAGTGTATTTGTATTTGCACTAGAGCATATTATCACGAGTTCACATAACAGTAACCTACGCAGTTGGAATCGAAAAGAGAAGGGTTTAATAAATTATGATGGCCTATATGTCTTTACACACGCAGCCTTGAACACTTGCATCCATCTGCCGTGAATCGTCTACTTGATTCCAAAAAATGTGTAACTTGACGGACAGTCATGTGATTGACAGGCTGCTGCAGGTTGCTCTCAAAAGCTGCAACAAATGTGTTGACCAATTTCAAAAAAAAAAAAAACAGACTTACAGAATGACCCTTTTCAACATGTCCGTTTTCAACATGTGAAAGGAGAAGTAATGATACTTACAAATCAGCTGAAATACTCTCAGACCTGCAGCGCAACGACTCGTAAGCTAAACTGCCTCAGTAAGTAGTAGCAAGTGGTATTATTCACGCCTTAGCCTCGATTATTAATTAGACCAATTTATAAGATTCTGTTTTTTATGATAATGTTTGTTCAGAATGGGACATATTCAAATAAGAACTTTGCATCATTGCTAGTGTAATTATGTAATATGACATAATGTTTATCCATGATAAATGACCGCGTCGTCAATCATGGTATTTGTTGCACGTTCTTAACGCGTCCGTCAGGAATGTGCGTATCAGTGCCACGACCAGGATGACGCGTCATGCAGCAAAAATATAATACCGATCAAATCAGCTAAACTAAACCAACTGTACAGTTGTGGACTGTACAGTTGTTGTTGTACACTCAACGTGTGATACATTTGTTTATTTCTGAAAACAGACCACGTGCATATATGCGTGTAGCCTATAGTTGAAATAAAGAAGTGCAGATCCTGCATCCTTTCATCAGTTAGGGCGGTAATTATTAAACTAAACCAATATTTATCCATTGTGTTTTGTTTAAGAGAAGGTGGGATTCATCAAAGCGTTGGGTCATGTCTCGGTACCTGAGGCACTTCACTGCTGTGGGTGATGAGAAAACCAGCACAGGGGCGTGGGAAGAATTGGTCGAGACCAGTGAGGAACCAGAGCAGCAACCAACTAACCTGACCTTCAGGGATTCCCTTCAGAGGCTCTACAGTTCTAGTCGATTTCAGGTATTGGCACATTTTTGATTGAATGTGTAACAACAAAGACAAGGGACCTTATATAAAGGGACCTTGATTACATATAGGACCCATTGGTCACTGAACCGCACAAATGTATGACAAATGTACTGATTTGTAAGTCGCTTTGGACAAAAGCATTTGCTAAATGCCCTAAATGTAAATGGTCACCCGAGAACAGATGACCAATTTGTTTTGATATAATATTTATATTGCGCAAGTAGGTTAGATTAGACTAACCTAGGGTTCTAGTTGTGTTCTGGTTCTATGGTTTAGTGATTGCACAAAGAAGATAATTGCCAGTCTTCATCACAAAGTTATGCCATAACCTTTAACTAACATCAGCGTTGAGCGTCAATCAGTTTCACTCAAACCAAACACATGGATTCCTCTGTGTCCAGAGTTAAAAAGGGAAAACTTGTCATTTACCAGGCAGCTGACCATGTGTCAATACGAGCCAAATATTGATTTTCCATCATGAGAACAAGCTGTGAACAAGCTTGGTGCATCATTGTTTTTTTGTGGCTTTGTGCTTAATTAACTGCCAATGGCAGGAGAGATACCTTTGCTTGCTAATTTTTGTACACGCTCCGTGATAATTGCTTCATCTATTTTTGTGTTCAGGTGGTGGTTGTGTGTCTGGTAGTCTTGGATGCCATCTTTGTTTTGGGCGAGGTGCTGATAGATCTGGCTATCATAAAAGTGGAACATGGTCATGTTGCGCCCGAGGTAAGATGGCCCAAAGTGAATGCTAGTGTGCAGTTCTGGGTACAGATCACCATGTTAGTGCAATCGTTTTAAGCAAATGTCTATTTATTAGACCATTTTTTTGACCTTGGCATAACTCACACAGGGGCGGCAGTAGCTCAGTAGGTAGAGCGGGTGGACAGAGCGGGTCGTCCACTAACCGTAGGGTCGGTGGTTCGATCCCCGTGATCCCCCCCTCCTCCAACTGTCCACATGTTGAACCCCACACATGTACTGATTGTAAGTCGCTTTGGACAAAAGCGTCTGCTAAATGCCCCTTTACCCTTCTTTCTTCACAGGTGTTCCATTACCTGAGTTTGGCACTTCTGACATTTTTCATGGTAGAGCTGGCTGGCAAGCTTTACGCTTACAGGCTGGAGTTTTTCCAGCACAAGTTTGAGGTGTTTGACGGCATAGTGGTCGTGGTGTCTTTTGTCTTGGATGTTGTGTTCATATCGAATGAGGATGTTTTTGACGGGGTGGGCTTCCTCATTTTACTGCGCCTCTGGCGGGTGGCAAGGATTATTAATGGTAAGTGTCACTTCATGAAAAAAAAAAGCAAGAGATGACAGGATACAATAGTTCCAGATTTATTGTCCTGTCGATAAAAAAAATAACTCGGGCCGTATCAAACATTTAGCCATATATACATGTCATACAGGACAAGGACAAATAAATAATAAGTAAAAGAAAAAATGACAATAACATCAGACCTACACGATATGTCCTCGTATAACAATCCTCACGTTTAACGTGTGGTGCTCTCTTCCAGGAATCCTCGTCTCCATGAAGACACGTGCCGACCATAGACTTCATAAACTGAAGGAGAGTTATGATCATCTTGTCCTAAGAGCTACTGAGCTGCAGGAACGCAGTGACAAGATGGTGTGTCCTTTTGAACAGATTCACAACAAGTATGAAAATAGCATTTTACAGTTCAATAATACTAAAATCTACTTCTCTCACTTTTTTCCCCAGGAGCAAGAGAACAATAGACTCGGTGCCCTTCTGAGACAGCATGGCATAGAATTTTAATTGTAGCACTGTGACATTTATGAAGCAGAATCATTTCCAAATGTATTATCCACATTTCTATATTTTCTTTTCACCGTCAATCAATATAGCTCGACTGATATCTTGTGACAGATACAACAATGTAAACGTTTTCCTATTGAGACACCTCCTACGCTGTTGGACGTAACCAAACCTTTTGTATCACGTGAAAGGAAAGAAAAATTCAAAAGGCAGTTTGGCGTCGATGGTAGGCGGAGCCTGGAAGCCGGGCTCAGACGGGGCAGACACGGACACAAAGCTCACTGAACTTGTGACAGTGACAGAAGTGCTTCCGCCAAAGAGCAAGGCCTGGGGGTTGAACACACAAGTTAGAGGTAATTGGTTATCGCTAAGTTGCAACCCAGGATCTTGCCACATCAAGTATTGTACAAGACGTGCGTTTGTCACCCAAATACAATAAAAAAAAAATGATATATATATATATACTATATACATATACAAAGAATAATATGGGTGATCTCTATTGATCTAACAGAAGGTCTCATTCACTGTTTGCTGTCCTGACTGGTTGCGTTGGGTAGCAGCCTGAGAGAGTAAGTGTTTGCCAGGGAGGAAGGGAGACCTGTGTCTGCACTAAGTGTGTTTCTTTGTTTATTGTTTGTTTATTGTTTATTGTTTCTTTGTTTACTGCATTTAAAATGTCCCCGGACATCAAAGATGAATGTTTTCCTACATGTCTCGTTTTATTTAGTTTGTTGGAAGCAGAGCTTCCCTACATCCAAATAAAAGTAAACACATTCTTACCATGTTGCTGGAGTTTGTGTGTATCACCTCTTTAATGCTCACAATTTGGGCTTGGGGATTTTCCAGGGATCCATATTTTGTCCATTTAATTTCCAAGTGATGCGACAGCGGCACGGTGCAGCCCTGAGTCCCCTGAACAGAGATGCACGGTGAGACATTCATTCGGCGGCCGCCGCTCTTTGACAAGGAACACTTAGTTAGTTCAGTAAATGTAATTCTAGTTAAGGGTTGATAGCAGTTATTTTTCTTGTTTTTAAGACAACGCACAACACTTGATTGGTTTTCAATGAAAAGTAATTAAATTGATGTACACCGGAAGTCCGTAAGGCCTCAGAAAATTGAAAATGCCCCCCCCCCCA
>OMKQ01046209.1:0-16041 GCA_900302335.1 Phycis phycis
CAGGGGTTCTTGGATTGAACCTCAAATGTCCACTAATGACCACTGATTGCTCCTTCAATGACATGATTCTGACAGTCCCTGCCGATATCCCTTTGGATCTAAATGACTAAACAGTAAACAGTGTTAGCTAGCCGTCAGGCCATAAAGATGTATCTTGGTAAAAAAACAGAGAGAGCTCACCTGGATCTCCTTCAGCAGCTTGGAGACCTGGTGGAAGTTGAGGCGCGTGTCGATGGGGCAGTACACGCACTTCATGGCCAGGGGCTGGTATGGGGCCAGGGCGTCCAGGTAGGAGAAATCAGGCTCTGGGGGGCGGGACAAACAGGGGACCCAAAAACCCATAAAGTACTCACACCACAAGGAGGTCCCTTAGATCTGCCCTCTTTCAGACTGGAAGTCAACCGTTGCAATATTGATAATAATAATAATAATAATAATGACAACTGATAGCGGTGTCCATCAGAAAGCAGTGCAGAGGCGACCACAGCAGGCAGGTGGGACCTGGAGGCAGCAGGAGGTCCTACCAGTGAAGATGATGGTGTTGAGGCTGGAGCGGCCCCAGAGCTCCATGAAGTGGACCACGTCGCCGAAGCGCAGTGACGGGTGGCCGGTGAACACCACGCAGGGCTGCCGGAACTCGCTGCTGAAGTCGCCGTGGATGCTGGGGTAGTGTTTCAGCTTGTTGGTCTGGATCAGCTGGGAGGAGGGTAGCGGGTGTGAGGCTAGATGCTAGTCCTGCTGTTTACATGCGTAGGATAACCAGGTGTGAGGCTGGATCCTAGTCCTGCTGTTTACATGTGTAGGATAACCAGGTGTGAGGCTGGATCCTAGTCCTGCTGTTTACATGTGTAGGATAACCAGGTGTGGGACTGGATCCTAGTCCTGCTGTTTACATGAAGGAAAACCAGGTGTAAAACCAGATTGTAATCCTACCGTTTGAACATGTAGGGAAACCAGGAGTCACCAGCACTACTATTTTCCATGTGTATAATGAAGTGCAAAATGAACACTAGTCTTAATGTTTACAAATGAGGATGTGGGATGATGTGGGGAACCAAGGAGAACCCAGCGTGGGTCCTACTGTTTACATACGCCACCGTTCCTTAATGAATACGCGGCAGGAGCACTTACCTCTGCGTGGGGGAAGGGGGGCTCCGGGAGGTAGACCTTGGACTGTTTGTTGTGGCAGAGCCTGGATGAAGCCACACATACAGAATGAATGAATACACAAACAAGAATTTGACTTAAAAATAATACGGTGGTCTCGGTCGTAATCAAGGTTTGCTCATAGCTGTCCTTGTTGACTCTGCAAATATAAGTATACTAGTAACTTTTATGCAAAAATACTTTCTTACATTTTCATAAACATTTCAAAATAAAAGCCCACTCACCACTCGGCGAAGATCTGGGAGAACTCCAGGGAGCTGTTGGCGACGGGGGAGATGAAGTAGAAGGGCGTGCTGCCCAGGTTGGCGCTGTCGATGAACTGGTATAGGCACTCCAGCAGGTCGTAGATCACCCCCGACGAGTAGCACGGCACCAGCACGTTGCCCCCGGCGCGGATCGTCATGGCTACAGGCAGGAGGCAACAACATCAGGACCACCGTGAAAACTCTGAAGAGACTTGCTGATGGGAGGACGGTGTTATTGTTATGGACCAGATAGGGGTTAGGGCAAAGTACTCAAGGAGCCTGACAGACATTGGGGATCGAACCCAGTAAAAACACGCAATTCACAAAAGGTGAGTGTGCGACTATAGTTGATGACAAATGTACTCTTTGTATGATGACAAATGTACTCTTTGTAAGTCGCTTTGGATAAAAGCGTCTGCTAAATGCCCTAAATGTAAATGTAAATGTAGTTCATGTATGTCATCTTTTCTGTGACGCCAAGATGGGTCCAATAAGAAGAACCTACCCAGGTTGCTGCAGAATTCTCCCAGCATGCCGTCTGGGTTTGCTGTGGGCATCTGCGTGAGGCCGGTCAGAATCAGAATGTCACTGTTCTTTAGGGAGCTCTGGTCCATGGGCTGCAGAGACGGAGAACGAGGACGTGGAGTTTGCAGTGAGACAGTCGAACCGTACGATAATGAGCTCAGACACAGACCGGACCCTTGAAGGGGTTTCAGGGCACCTCTCCCCTTACCTGTGGATGTGTGGTGAGGAGCGAGGAGCCAGACATATAGGAGACCTTCTCGTGATGTGATTGGATGATCCAGTTGGAGCTACCCAATGAGTAGCCGGAGCTCAGTGGGGACACCTGCACGGCTCCAAACAACTCCTGGAGAGCAACAACAAACACAACCAGATGTTAAGTGTACTTCAATTGGTACAAAGTGAAACGACACCGATAACTCAACACGACACATTGTGGTGACCGCAGTGTATCCCTCATGAAAGCGTATCTGGAAGATATTTTACCACTTTCTGGGAATAGCCGACCAGCTGCACTTTGCTGAGAGCCGAGTTGACCTCTGGCATGCTGTAGCATTTCTTCCACGCCCACACTTCCACGGCATCCTTCAGCGGACCAGGGAGCATCCTGGTTCCAACATGCACACAAACATGATGCTGTTAAACACACTAGATCCTACAGAAAAATATCTACAGATATCTAGACTGTTTACCCTCCTCCCCTCTGGAAAGCGCTACAGGTCTCTTGGCACCCGGACCAGCAGGTCCAGGGGAAGCTTCTTCCCTCAGGCTGTCACTCTCCTGAACTCCACACCCAGGTGAACGTCATACCTCACTAGTCACTTTACCTTTGCGATTTGTTGTATTGCACTACTGTACAACACCCTATTATTTATTACCGTACTGTACAGCACTGTACTACCCATACACTCATCTATGCTGCTCGATAATTACTACCTCTACTTGCACTATCCGTTTACTGTTGACTTGTTACTACTTGCACGATCTGTTTACTGGTTACTTCACAGGTCTGTCCACTCATATTGCACTATTCATGTACATGTGCTGCACCTTAATCGCTCCTTTGCAGTTCTGGTTAGAACGCCAACTACATTTTGTTGTCTATGTACTTGTACTCTGCACAATGACAATAAAGTTCTAATCTAATGCCCAAATGCCCTAAATGTAATCTAATCAAATCGAATGTAATATTCTATACATGTATATATTTAGTCATCATATTTAGTCAACATCAGAATTTGGTCATTCGGGAGAACGTAGACATGGGGGATTGAACCCAGTACCTTTCCGCTATCTTGCAGTATACATTTTTGCATATAGAAAGCATGCAGTATGTTTTTAGCGGAATACAAATACAAACAATTGAACCTCTGTATTTCCTTGTTCTTCCAGCAGGTGGCAGACTGGGCTTTGGGCACCCTCTCCATGAAGTTCACCAGCTCCTCCATCAGCAACCTGCAGGACCAACAAATGTTACGTTCTAAACTTAACTCAACGTAGCCTAGATGACCTAGACGAAGTCCTCTCGAATGCCCGGTGTAGACCCTCCACGTGGTGTGTCCGGAGCAGTACACCTCTGTGAACCACGGGACACAGTGTGGTCTCCCTACCGGCCGATCTGCAGCGTAGGCTCTGTGGCGTACACGGTCCCCGTGAAGCCGCTGTGCTCCGTGATGTAGGGCAGCGCCATCATGCAGTGGTAGTTGGAGATCAGGATGACGTCGATGGTGGACAGATCCAGGAGCTCTCTCTGGAACCGCGGCCGAGGGCCACAAGAGGAGCATTACAACAGAGGCATTTTACCTTTATTATAATGGTTGTTGTTATGCTTATTACGATTAGTAGTAATATTAGAAATCAAACTCCAATCCATTTCAAGGCATTGCGGTGTGTTTTTACCTCTGGAAGACAGAGCTCTGGCTGTGAGTCCACAAACACTCTTCCAGCACACTCCTTCAGCTCCTGGACACACAACCACAAAATAGAACTTATTAGAACTTATTTAGAAATATAGAAATATGGATTTGATCAAACGTAAACTTATCATTTCATTCTGGCCTAGCAAGCCACCTTGTGTAAATACAATTCATCCACAGTCATATCAATCAATATAAAATATTAATTTATCACAACAACAAAATATATACTTGATGTTATTAGGATTTAAAAAATATATATTTTTTAACAACTTTTATTATTATTAGTCCATTATTTCAACACATTTATATACAATCTACGGCTGTAAATCGAGAGTGCCTGAAAATCAGCTTCAAAGCTTACTTATCCAATACATCCAATTCTGAAATACAAACGAATACAGTATCCCCACAAACCCAACCAGACACACCTACCTTTTCCAAGTTAATTGCTCCATCCTTAGACACCCAGCCTGGCAGCTTGGAGAGTCTTGGACTGACAAACAAAAGAGAGAGAGAGAAAGCTGTAACCCCATGAGGGCCAACCCAAGCTGACACAAGACACCAGCCAGCAGAACGATGGACACAACAGAAGTGTCCCCAAAGTGTGTGCACCTGTCGCTCCTTACACTGGGACACTAAACTCACCTGTGCACCAAAGGCAATGGCAAGAAGTTCAAGACCGAGGTGGTGTCCAGGCCACAGTCCAGCATGATGGTGGTGGATTTAAACTTGAGCACATTGCAGGGCAGCGTCGGGTGTCCTGATAAACAGTACTGGGGCAGATTGGGGCATATGGTCAAAAACGTGCACACATTGTGGATTTCGCTCAAAACTGGACACACCTACTCGTGTGTGTCTGTGTTTAGGCACGATGTGCGGGGGACGTACACAAACACCCACGTCAGTAGCAGTAAAGACTTTATTCTGAAACACTCATATGAATGACTTCTGCTAACTGGGTTAGCTAGAGAAGAAAACAAAGCCTTGTTGAGACACACTCGGGTCGCTTGCCGGTTATCTAACGGACAGCTACACGTTTACGACCACCGGGATGATGTCCTGTTACTCACCAGCTTCATTTTGACATCTAGAAATTAAGAAGTGTGTTGAATTGAGTAGCTGGCTATGCTAGCAACACATATCCAGTGTGTTGTTTTCCACTTGCTCTACTGGAGGCTGACAGTCCGCCACACCGCCCCCTGCAGCACAGGAGGACACACGCATTACATTTAGCGACACGGTATTTAAATAATTGCGATAAAATATGTCGACGGTTCGTGACTTGTTTGTGACTAAGGTGGAAGCATGGGAAAACGTTTACAAAAAGAAACTCCCTGAAAAACAAAAAACAATATCTCCGAAAGATCTGTGGATAAAAGTGTTGGGATTTTCTGGAATTTCTGGGATTTGATTGTGATTTAACTCGAGCAAATGACTTAATTTGGATTTTATAAGATGGAACTCTTACATCGAAAGGCCTGTCACTGTTAAAAAGGTTCATGATATAGTGTCATGTGATACAATCCATGGTATAAAGTTGTGTCTCTGGCTGTGCCCATAGACTTCACCACGAGCCTCTGCCTCGTCCCGGTTTCCCAGATAGCCTAGCCTCGGTTAGCATCCCGTAGGTCTGTCTGTTCAACGCTAGCCTAGCCTCGTTTAGCATCCTGTCGCTCTGCTTGTGCGCCGCTAGCCTAGCCTCGGTTAGCATGTTATCGGGCTGTCAAACATTGATCGCCACTCCCGAGTGACTCAGCCGGGTCCCCTTTCCCCCAGACAGCACACCATACCTGTAATGTGGAGAAAGCGACCCGGCGGCCCACACGTATCTCTGGTAGGCTCTTGGTTTTTATTACATGCTGCGGTTCTTTTTTTTTGTGAAATATTAATTCAAAGACGAGCGCTTTTTTGAAGTCGAGTCCCATGTTCTCTAATGGAGGATTCGTACAGTTGTTAGGAAAGAAGATTATCGAGTGGTCCAGGACAGGTACGGGTTTGTTAACACGGTTATGGTGTGTCTGGGCATGTAATTGTAACTAACCGAGACAGATGTGGTGGGTTTCAGTTTTAACACACAGCTGTAGGGTCTGGAGTCAGTTTGACCTGTAAAAACCAGCAGCAGTCCAAGGTTAACTTTATAAAGGGTGATCTCCCTGGTCCACCCTGAGCATGACACGGTGCTGTGGGTGAGATGACAGCCTGTCAGATGCAACATGCTGGCAATGATCACGCATGGGAGAGGGAGAGAGAGCGAGAGAGGGAGAGGGAGAGCGAGACAGACAGACAGACAGACAGACAGACAGACAGAGAGGGGGGGGGGGGGGAAACACTGTAAATCATATTTTAAATCCGAATTAAAAATATAAGATGACTTGTCAAATATCTAGAAATCTAACATCTTAAAATGTTAGAAATGTCTTTAAGTCAACAAGATATTTACTTAAACAGAAAGACATGTCAGTCTAAGTGTGTCAGTAGTTGGTATCAGGATTTTCAATCAGTCTCTTTTTAGAAAAAAAGACCTGAACTTTACTAATACTTAATATAAGTACCATCTTCTTCCAGTACTATCTTCTCCCTCAATGTGTCCCCCTTGCCCCCTGTACCACCTCAATGTAACGAATAGGGACTATTTTCTCAGTACAATCAATGACATCACATGACTGTTCTTGATAGATAAGAGGGCCAGCACGCTTAGCTTGTATGCCATGGGGAACCACTGCAGCAACAACCTGGGGATCCCTCCAGCCAAAGGCCCATACCCAGTGGGATGTACAGACCTCATGATGGACCACACCACCCAGGTAGGCCACTGTCCCCCAGAGGCTGGGACTAGATTATATACATACTTATATACATGGCAATATATTGAATTACAGTCACTGTCGGTAACAGTGTCTAATAAAACACTGATTAAATGTCATTACATTTTTTATTGCCTCTGCATAACATACTGTAGCAATTGAAAACCGAACAATGTGTTTTTACTTCACAATGAATTTATGGGACTATCAAAAAAATTATATTTTGAATGCACCCCCCACTGAAACGCTCACTACTATAAGCATGTTTATTGTGCGGTCAGCTCTCACCCTAACCCTCTCTTTCTCCTTCTCCCCCCCAGGGCACTTTCTTCCGGCTGTACTACCCGTGCCAGAAGATGGAGCAAGGGGAGAGGCCAGACTGGATCCCCTGCAGGGAGTACTTCAACGGCCTGGCCGACTTCATGAAGATCAACCGGACCATCAGCGAGAAGATCTTCAACTACCTCTTTGGTAGATCTTCCAGACCTTCCAGTCCCACAGATCAGCAGTTCATCTTGTGTTGTAACTTAAGCGTGTGCTGCCTCGGATGGCGTCTCAACGTCTTGTTTTGTGTCTTGCTTTGTCTCCTCAGGATCCTTTAAGATCCCGGCCTACTTGGACGCTCCGTTCAAAAGCAATGAGAAATGTCCCGTGGTGATCTTCTCTCATGGTCTCGGGGCCTTCAGGTGAGAGGACACAGGACTTCTTAGAAACAAATGTCCCACGAAAGTGACAACCCCAATTATTCGCAACAACGACCCCAATATGTCTTCAAACGTCTTACCCCACATAGTGACGATATACAGCGAACCGGATGTAATGTTCTTCAGGTCTGTGTTTAACATGTGCTGTGTTCATGTTGTGTTTCTACCAGGACGTTGTATTCAGCCATATGCGATGAACTGGCTTCTCATGGGTTCATCGTGGCATCTGTCGAGCACAGGTATCTCTATATTTGTGTATTTCAGCCAATCTATATATTTACATTTACATTTACATTTAGGGCATTTAGCAGACGCTTTTATCCAAAGCGACTTACAAAGAGTACATTTGTCATCAGGTGAAACATTTCATTGCTGCTAATACAGTAAGAAAGTCACCAGAACAAGTTTCAAGCATTTCAAGTGCTAGATTAACCATTGCTATATATATACACTGTATATAGCTCCCTGCCAATGTCAGGACTGCAGAGTCACCCCCCATCTTCCGGAAGAGACTCAAGACCCATTTGTTCAGAGTTCACCTGAACCCTGCATAACTATCCTCTTGTTTGTTGTACGTCTTGGCACTCTAGGCAATTTCCCTCGGGATCATTAAAGTACTTCTGTCTGTCTGTCTGTCTGTCTTTAATCGCTCCTTGTAACTTGGCACTTAGTCAGAGATGATGTATACTAGCAATGGTTAATCTAGTACTTGAAATGCTTGAAACTTGTTCTGGTGACTTTCTTACTGTATTAGCAGCAATGAAATGTTTCACCTTCTTATGACAAATTTACTCTTTGTAAATTGCTTTGGATAAAAGCGTCTGCTAAATGCCCTCAATGTAAATGTAAATGTATAACTTATATATACTATATTTATTCATCCTCGTCTCCCAGGCAAGAAGGACTCGTCCTCCTTGCCAGAGGTCCGGCTGGTGCTGCTGGGTAAGACCGGCAGTGGGAAGAGCTCCACCGGTAACTCCATCCTGGGCTGCAAGGCCTTCCAGCCCCGAGAGGGCAGCTCCTCCGTCACCCACCGGTGCCGCAGGGCCTGCGGAGACTTCCGCGGCCGCCGCCTCACCCTCCTGGACACCCCGGGCCTGCTGGACACGCACCAGCCCCCCGCGGAGGTGCAGCAGGAGCTCAGGAGGAGCGTGGCCCTGCTGTTCCCCGGCCCGCACGTCTTCCTCCTGGTGGTGCCCGTCGGGCGCTACACTGAGTCCGAGAAGGAGGCGCTGCTCCGCGTGCGTGAGACCTTCGGTCCGCGCGTCCTGGAGTTCTCGGTGGTGGTGTTCACCCATGGTGACTGCCTGGAGGAGGGTGTCACGGTGAGGGACTGCCTGATCCACGGGTCCGAGGACCTGGCCGAGCTGGTGGCCGGCTGCGGGGGCCGCTACTGCGTGTTCAACAACCGGGCGGCCAAAAACAAGGAGCAGGTGTCGGAGCTGCTGACCCT
This sequence comes from Phycis phycis, assembly GCA_900302335.1. NCBI lineage: Eukaryota > Metazoa > Chordata > Actinopteri > Gadiformes > Phycidae > Phycis > Phycis phycis. The sequence continues at coordinate 8,815 of OMKQ01046209.1, forward strand.
GGCGGACGGTGTGCTGGAGGCCAATGACGGCGGGTGCTTCACCAACATGATGCTGATGGAGGCGGAGGAGGAGACGGAGAGGGCGAAAGAGGAAGTCGCCAAGGAGCGGAGGCTGGCAGAGGAGCGGCGGAAACAGGAGCAGGAGAAGGTGGTGCGGCAGTGGTACCAAGGGCAGCTGAAAAGGGTGGAGCTGAAGAATGTGAAGGAGCTGGAGGAGATGAGGAGGAGCCAGTGGTTGGACAGGGAGAGGACGGAGACATTCATCAAGGAAAAGGAGGAGGTCTTGAGGGTGACCAGGGAGGAAAACGCAAAGAAGGAGAAGGAGTGGAAGATTCAGGAGGTGATGCAAATGATGGCGATAAGAATGGAAGAAGAGAAGAAGAGGGAAGCTCTCCGCGGGAAACTGGACCACCTGGCTAAAGCCTTGCAGGAGCAGACGGAAAGGGAGCAGAAGGTGAAGAGAGATATGGAGGCGGTGATCCAGAAGGAGAAACAAGAAAATGAGAGGAGAGAAAGAGAGAGGGAACAGCAGCAGCTACAGAAGGAGCAGGCCATCAGGCGACGGGAGGAGGTGAAGAGGGAGGCACTGCAGAAAGAACATGACAGACTCACACAGGAGTTGGAGGAGCAGAGGAGGAAGGAGGAGGAACGGGAGAAGCAAATCGAAAACCAGATAAATATGGAGAGGGAGGAGAGCCAGATGGAAAGGCAAAGACAGAGAGATAATCTGATAGCAGAGAAAAAGCGAAACAACGCCCTCAAGCGACAGTTGTGGCTCATTACAATGAAGTCGGAGGAATGCAAAACTGAGACGATCGGAAAAGCTAGAGGTGCAGAAAATGGCAGATTAAACAACCACAGTGACAAGAGCTGTCCGGAAATGGCTGTCAAATCTATCAAAGAGAAGCCCGAAGAGAATTGCAACAGTTTAAGTACTTTTGTTCGACCTGTGAGTGGATATGTCCATGAAATGGGGCTAGTGGTGATAAATGCAGGTCTAGAGCATCTGGGTTCTCCATGCAGTATACAGTAATTTGTGATGCATTTATTGTGTTGATTACAAAGAAAAGAAAAGTGGCGACAAAAAAAATGAAGACAACCTTTAAATACCTCATATATACTCATAAACACTGTTACTTGGGACTGTTCAATTTTGAATTATTTTATTTCATTATTTACATGGTGATTTTATCTTTGTTGAATTCTTGTTCTTAAAATATATGAAATAAGGTCCATCTTAAAAAAGCAAAGCAAACTCATCATCGGTGTCAGGAAATAGCCAACATCCAGAGGGGCACTAGGTCAGCAGAAGAACATATATTGAATCAGAATCAGAATCAGAATCAGAATCATCTTTATTCGCTAAGTATGTAGCACATACAAAGAATTCGACTCCGGCTTTTCTTGGCTCGCAGTGTACATATAACTTGGACAAACCTAAACATAACATGACAATAACATGACAGCACAGAAATACAGATAGGGTTAGGGTTAGTCTGAATAAGTCTTATTAGGCCCATGTAACCTGTATATCTCCCATCTATTATGCAATTATGAAATGACATGAACTATTGTGTTACTAATAAAAAGACAAACTACTCATGTGCACTGTAGTTTCACCAGCGTCCAGGTGTTGTAATTCACACTGCCACAAGTGCAGCACTGTCTACAAACTAGGTCGCTCAGCACTAGAACTTTGTTTGTAGCTGCTCTCATTCTGCTCCCTTGGATTGTCCTCAGCCTAACCTGTAGTAACGGTAAGTCACAGTGGACAAGAGGACAGGGTGTTGGTGTTGTTGTGGGACTGGGTATGAAAGATTAGACCGGGTAGTGGGACATGAAAGTTTTTGCTCCCAACAAAATCCGCTTAGTAACAGGTAATGAATAAAAGACAGTGAAAGCATAGCAGTGGACAGATGTGATCTCTTCTCAAAACTCAGAATCGGCCTTTATCACAGAGGCGTAATACATAGGTGTGAACACAGCTGTGTCTCATCCTGTTAATGGGCGTTCCTACAGCAAGGTGACTCGTTGAGCTACACCTGGTTTCACCCCACTATTGGAGGGCGAAAACACAGCAAATACAGCAAATACACCAAACGCTTAAAAGAAGAGGCTGCGCCTCTGACCGGCAGGGTCAAGGGTTACAAACACGTTGACCAGCCGAACCGTGGCGCCATCATTGATGAGGATGCAGCAGGGCCATGCTAATGGTCCACACCATTTACTTTGAGCCATAAATGAATTCACATGATGTGGAGGGATTATGAGATTATCTGGGAGTATTTCTGCGTGTAAGTAATAGACTGTGACTCCAGTTTTCTCTCTCTGGTTGCTCTCCCTCTCTCTGTATGATGTGGTTAATCCTCATGTGATTAGTCGGAGCTCCAGGTGGGCCTGGGGGGCTTGGAGTGTGGGACCACTTGTGTGTGGATGGCGGTGGCTCCCTTGGATGCAAGCTTGACTCAGGGCTGCCCCCGGACCTCGGTCACGGAGACGTCTGCACCAATAGGTGATGAGGGGGCGGCGGGGGCGTGGTCAGAGGTTACCATGTGACCTTGTGCAGTTGCTGATGTGAAAATGTACAGAATACATCTTGTGTCGTACGGCTCATTTGTAGTAATTATAATATCGATTCATATTAACAAGTGAGTATCAATTATGTTGATACTCACACACACACACACACACTGATGGGTGGACAGTGTACTTTGTCATGGGTCTACCCATTGGTAATCTAATCTGCTCTAAACGTGAACAAATACATTGACGGAGCCAAGCCACGACCTCCGCAAGCGGCAGGAACGACACAAATCCCTCCGCGCCTTCCCGCTTCCCACGGGTTCTCTCTACTGGAGTGACCGCGCGATATGTCAGCGTCCGCATTCCTGGGCCATGTGGACCGGAAAAAGCCGCCGTTACCTGCTGGGGGACAGTTGGGAAAGGGTTAGACGGCTAACTATGACCTCCACCCCCCGTGCCCTCGGCGCTGGTGGAAACCTGCCCACTGGGCGTCACAGAGGACGACGGAGAGCAGAACGGCGCTCCCTGATTGGTTGTGTCATGCAGACACAACTGTCTGGACACTAAATACCGTAGGGGGGAAAAAGTTGTTAATGAAGAGTCAAGTTAAGCATGACCTCATTTGGGGCTGCTGAATAATACAACAATACAATAAAAAAAAAAACACCATTCATGGAAAATGTGTAGGCCTATTACTTTTGAATTATTACGATATTAATGAAGTGAATGAAGTATTAATGAAGTGCAATCTCGTTTTATTTTATTGTTGTTTTTTTCAGGTTGTGCTTTTGAATAAATAAAGAAATATATAGCCCGTGTAATTACGATTGAAAAATATGTAATAGAAAATACTTTATTCATTTTGCCTGCGTACAGCAACATCATGGAAGCCTAATTATTAATTTTTCCACAGTCATCAAATCCATACAGGCGATGATGATTTGTTTTCAATTTGCGAATGTAGGTCAATAATGGTCTGAAAGTGCGCCTCAAAGCGCCTGCTATTTAACGCAGATGGTCAACTTTGGCCGGGTCTGTTTGGAGTGGACTGGCCGTGATGGCGCGCTTGGTAATTGCAAACCGCTGTGCACGTGGTCTGTAGGAAATCTGCTGTGCACTCAAGAGCAGCAATCACAGATTAACGCAACAAGAGGAGGACGTCCACCGACCAACCAATCCGTCCAAGTGACATGCCGCCAGTCCTCCTAGAGAACAGACATTTGGAACCTTTTTTTGTTTCCACGTGGATTCCGGAGGAATGGGCAATATCTTATTTTTACCTTTTGCCGTGACCTTGGTGTTATAGCCCATGCGATGAATAACGCAACCGGCTGGTCATGGTCTGGGAGCCGGGGCGCACCGCTGGCGAGACAAGCCGTTATCGGCTGCGTGCTCACTCTACTAATTGTTTGGACGTTTCTGGGAAATCTAACTGTTTGCGCGGCTGTTTTTCGCTACCGACATCTCCAGGCCAAAGTGACAAACATCTTCATCGTCTCCCTCGCCCTGTCGGACCTTCTCGTCGCGACCCTGGTGATGCCGTGGAAGGCAGTGACAGAGGTGGTCGGTTCGTGGCCGTTCGGCGCGTTCTGCAACACCTGGGTGGCCAGCGACATCATGTGTTCCACCGCCTCCATCCTCAACCTTTGCGTCATCAGCGTGGACCGTTACTGGGCCATCTCGAGTCCGTTCCGGTACGAGCGGAGCATGAACAAAAAGCTAGCGTTTGTTATCATCGGAGTGACGTGGACCGTGTCCGTGGTCATCTCTTTCGTACCCGTGCAGCTCAACTGGCACCGGGCAGAGAACAGCGACTGGGCCGACGTTCGCGCAACGGAGAACATCACGGGCGAGAGCGCCGGCGTCACCGTTGGAAAATGTGACTCGAGCTTAAGTCGCACATACGCCATCTCCTCTTCTCTTATTAGCTTCTATATTCCCGTGGCTGTCATGATCATCACATACACGCGCATTTACCGGATCGCCCACATGCAGATCAGGAGAATCTCGTCTCTGGAGCGCGCAGCGGAGCACGCTCGGAGTTGCCGCTCCGACGCAGCCGAAAACTTTTCTCGCTCGTTCTCGACCGTCAGCGCTCACTCCAAACACAGCAGTGGTTGTACAAACAAGAACCCGAAGCCTACTCCATATCCATACCAACGCGCGCTCAGGGTTTCCATTAGAAAAGAAACTAAAGTGCTCAAAACGCTGAGCATCATCATGGGTGTTTTTGTGTGTTGCTGGACCCCCTTCTTTGTTCTCAACTGCGCCCTGCCATTCTGCCCCAAGACACACTCGCTGAAAGACCAACAACACATACCTTACTGTGTCAGTAAAAGGACATTTGACGTATTTGTGTGGATTGGCTGGAGCAATTCCTCGCTCAACCCGATCATCTATGCGTTCAACACAGATTTCAGAGACGCGTTTTTGCGCCTGCTGGGCTGCCGGGTGGGCGAATGCTGGGGAGCGATGGGCGCAGGCGTGGAGACGGTGGTGGCCAGCAACGATCCTGGGTATGTGAAGCAGGACAGCTCGCTGTACGTCTCGTATCGTGTCAACACCAGGGGAAGCGACGACAGTGGGAATACCACCGTGACTTTGTTTTGCAACAAAGTCACCCAGGCTCCTTCGGACCACGGCGCCGACACCATGGATAAAATGGACGTGGCCGACAACGCCATCAAACATATACCTCGTTAAGTCAACTGACGCGGAGACTTTCACCACCCGAGAACAAAATGTCACAGGATATAGAAATAGAACTTAAAGCTGCTGTAGGTAAGAATCGAGAGTTTCTAAAGAGATAAAGAGTGAACACGATTTAAAAAGTAAACAACAACAACAACAACAACAGACATTCTAACCCTGTTCTCCCTCCTCTCTGACTTTCCGCGAAGTGTTACATTTCACGCACATGTGATTGACAAGCCAGAAGCCCCTCAACCAATTGCGTGAAAGAGGGCACGTTGAGCAGATCGCTCTAAAGTCTAAATTGGCTCCACACAGAAGCAGGCGTAGTCAACACTAGACGTATTCTCCAGCACATAGCTGACAGCTGGCGTTGCCATTTCTCAGAAATTACACTCAAATAATAGCTCCTCAAATCTTACCTACAACAACTTTAATACCACTTAATGATACATTAACTCCCTCCTGGGTGTTGCTATTCAGAGTTTATGGGTTGCCTTGATCCTCTCCTTCTCCTATACTTGATGAAGGAGACCGTGTTGCCAAAATGGAGGATTTCTGAAAACAGGGATGATGTAACTCACATTAACCAGGGGCAGCTGGTATCATTAAAACCGAGGGGATGCCCGGATTTGGCCTCCCGATGTTGAAAACAGGAAAAGAATAAGTTCACATGTGCCTCCAGTCTGAATAAAGGTACAACAGGTTAAGTGGCTTGCTATTCACGTGTGATTGTTACGTCTGATTGTATTTTGGTCTTGTTGTTAGTTGCTATGAATACAATTTTTTTGTGATATAAATCAATCTTTGAGCCCAATATCCAGAGGCAGCTATCAGGGTTAACGCATAATTCATGTACGTTAACCCAACGAGATAATGTTTGGACAGTCAACAAGGATATTTGGATATGGGGGGGGTTAGCGAAAAAGAAAAAACCTCTGAGAAATTGTAACACATGACATGTGTCTACAGTATTAGAGATCCTACCCTACACTGTGAAGAGTCTACAGTATTAGAGATCCTACCCTATACTGTGAAGAGTCTACAGTATTAGAGATCCTACCCTACACTGTGAAGAGTCTACAGTATTAGAGATCCTACCCTACACTGTGAAGAGTCTACAGTATTAGAGATCCTACCCTACACTGTGAAGAGTCTACAGTAGTAGAGATCCTACCCTACACTGTGAAGAGTCTACAGTAGTAGAGATCCTACCCTATATGCCCACTGTCTCTGGAGACCTCGCCCACACCGTGTTGTAGTGACGTGCATGCCCAGCTGGAGGACAGAGCTGGAGGACAGAGCTGGAGGACAGAGCCATACATTCATCTCTGCGTGTGAGTGGGCCTCAGTGTGTCCGGATGTCCCCGGGAGCCAAACGTCTCGGCTCATCCTTTAAATAGGGCACACTTGTCAAAAATAGCCTGTAATAATGAAATATTCCCCGAAGGCAGGGTTCTCATTGGGGAGGAGGGGAGGAGACATGTTGTGGGACACAGGTGCGTGATGGTTTTACTGCTTCAACATCGAGAGCACAATGGTAACAACAAGGATTTTGTGTGTGACATTTCTAAATAGTTAAGACATGAATAAATAAATAGAACTTTATCTATATAAAAAAAGAATGATGAATTATGTAAACCCCACATGTATTTCTCAGCTGCATGGTGTGTTCACAGCGAGAACCCCAACTGGGCCACACGCCTATCCACTGTTGTGATGATCACACACTCGTTTGTCTTTTTGCTCTCTCTCTCTCTCTCTCTCTCTCTCTCTTTCCTGTACATGTTTTCACCACTCCGGGGTCCGATTAAACCAGTGTTTGTTTGCGCGTAACGTGATTTATCTAATGCATTTACAGTGGCCTTCAGGGTAGCCAGCATTCACCTCCAATCCACCCAGTGTGATATACAGTCAGATTAGCCCCCTGAGTTCACATCCAGCCGCTTTGCCTGCAAGTTATTCAATCGAACCGCCGGCTGCGTTCCATTCAGAGGCTGACACACGCTGACC
>OMKQ01046211.1:0-16175 GCA_900302335.1 Phycis phycis
ATAGGGAAAGATTGCAAACATTCCCGCCAAAGTAAGTCAGCAAAAGTTTACTTTTGCGCTTTTTCATGATGCAGGCTATTTCGTCTAAATACTGATTTTCCACTGTACTATGTGAACTGTCAGTGTGTATAATAATAGACTACAAACAAGCCATGAAAAAATAAATCAACTCAAATAAGATGCATTTTTGTCAATGTAGCGCATACATACATATACTTTCACAGCCTGTAGGCGGTGAAAGTACTTCCAATGGCATTCAATGGCAACAATAAAATGTTAAACCATGCCATGCATTAACAAATGATCAAGCGATGGCTCCACAACATTGACTTGGAAGCCAATGAGAAGGAGCTTCAGACGCTTCTGAAGATCTGCGGGGCTGCAGATAGCGACACATTAAATACAGTAAAAATACACCCCTCTGTTCACCGTGCAGCCCCAGCAATTACAATGCCCACCCACGGGATGCATGAAACAACAAATCCCACTCACGTGCCATTTCTATGGCTAAGACTAAGATGTTCGTGAACATGAGCAACTCTCCCAGAGACAGAACACGGAAAACTAAGACTGTCATCATATGCAGCCTGACGTTACTCCACTATGTCAAGTCACGTTGGATAATAAAGCCCCCTCAGCCTACACCAGTCTGTTACAATGTGCTTTGTGGCCAAAGACAAAAACAGGAAAAGAAAAAAAAACATACATGCACAATTGAGCGCTTGCACTCAATCATAACCCTTGAATTTTATTTTATTGTAGGCATTACAATGATGCCGAATTTGTACATTTTGTATAACTCTTTAACAATTGTTATTTATCTTTTTTGCACATTTTAGTTTCAATTGTTTTCTCTGGCAATAACACTATTTGTGATTTGTGTTTGTGATGCGCCACTGCACCACTGCACCACTGCACCACTGCACCACTGCGCCACTGCAACACTGCGCCACTGCGCCACTGCACCACTGCAACACTGCACCACTGCGCTCTACAACACTGGTAAACACTTTGAAACACCAGCTACCTCAGCTTTACTTTCTAAACAATACTTGGCCCGCCATCGTGTTGATTATTGTTTGTTGATTGTTTACTGTTGCGCACCACCAAGACAAATTCCCCGCGAGTGCAAACCTACTTGGCAATAAACATCTTTCGGAGTTCTGAGACTAGAAATTCTGACAATTAAATGGCATGAAAGGGAGATCAACTTTGTGGAATTATGGAAAAGAAAAAGTGCTGTTCTTTGTTGTTCAGAACATTTTGTTCCAAACAACGAAATGTAAACACTGAGAATGTCTTCTTATGACGTCAATAAGGCCTTTGAGCCCATGTAAAAAAAATTCTGACTGTTTATATACAACATTGTCCAATGGCATGCTCACATCTGGGCACTACAGAGCACATTATCTCTCTGCAGCCTCCTGCTCCTGTGTATTCTGAAAGATGCACTATGTACACTGAAAGGTACACTGGTGTCAGCGATCCTGCCTCATGCCCATACCAGTCTGCAGCCACTGATGCATTTGGCAATAGGTCTGTGGACCCTCGTCTTTGGCATCCCTCTCTGGGCAAGTAACTGGGGATCCCCGTCCCTAACATCAGTCAAGCAAAAAAACGATGCATTGCTCTAACTATACGTTGAACGTTTAACAATTGTTTTCTCGTTTTAAGTCAAATCTGTCAGATTGTGTGGTTCCGCTGAGCATTGGAGCTGCTGATCTAAAACATGACTTTAAGGATCGGTGGAAATTACACACTCAGCAATGGCTTAACACCATTTTCAAAAAAGTTTAAATCTTACAAAAAAACAGTTGTGGTTATTACCTGAAACCATTTGCTCTTATCAAGCAAGTGCCTGGCTGAGAGACAGTCGTTATCTGCTACAGTCGTGTTATTCACTACAACTGGGATGAAGTAGTTGCTCAGCAAAACCTGAATTAGCTTGTCATGAATTCACTCTGAAATCAAACATGAATAACAATTATTGTATGAAGGCAAACGGCAACAGGAGGACTTATGTTACAGGAAGTGATTAATGGCTTTGAGACTCACCTGCAGCCTGCACCTGTGAGCACAACCATGTTATTTATTGCAACACACTTCCTCTGGTGTTCTACAGCTTTAACATTTGTTTAGGAAACATTCACACAAAAGCTGTACAAATAGGAGCCATTGACGTTAATTAAAAAGGCTGGAGAGCTCAAGACATCATAACTTGACTCAAGTAAAATTTGATGACCTTCATCACACCTTTGCTTGAGAGACAGATCCCAACACACCTGGAGTCCTGTGGGTGCTCCATGCTTGTCAGTGAACTCCGAGCTTGGCCACAGACTTCTTTTGAGCTGCCCTCCGTGTCCAGCCACTCCTGACCGACCAGATCGATCAATGCCATTTTCAACAGGTTACCGTGAACCCCATTCTTCCAGTTTCGTGTCGTTGCAGAACAATCATTTTCAGACACTTTGTACAGTAAGAATTCCAGATAAATGTACCAACCATTGTATTTGTGTTGTAATTTGTATACATATTGTAGACTGATCATTTACCAGTAGCTGTTGCCGTCATGAATAAAAGCATGACTGAATTACATTTGTTTTGACTTTGGCTGCTTGAGGCACTTCATGATCCTGGAGGATGACGACCACATGGTGGTCCAGATCATGTTGTCATTTGTCATGTCTGAGTTTTGTCAACAAGTCTGAAGCTTTCAATCACTTCAGAAAACTTCAGAAAAATGGAAAGCTTCACAGACTTCATACATGACATAGATTTGTTTGCCAATCCAAAGCCATCCTGAAGCAAAGAGGCCGACCTAAGCTGGCCGCAGAGGGCGATATTGGTGAGTGACACGTTGAAAGCAAGTTGTTTTCAGTCAGGATTTTTGCACACAGTTGATGCATCCCTTTAAAACGGAAAGTATTTTTCTACCCCCAATGGCCTGAAGTAAAGTATCATAGTAGTTTACTTGTTTCATAATCATATGACTGAAGTATTCTGAGGGGAAGGTTGAAAAAAAACCCAACCACAAAAACAAACAAACAAACAAACGAACCAAAAATATACCACCAGAACTATACCGATTCTGCATGATTGTATGACCTCTCTAAACACAGTGTTTAAGTTGTGGTTAATTATAATAATAAGAATAAATAAAAAAACGGATTCTGATTCAGAGTCTTGGAATTATGTAGAATCAAATAAAGCCAGACGTTCTGTCTCATGGTGGCTACACGGTCCAGGCTTCACAGAATGGGCTTGTGGCGCTGAAACAACAATGTAGCAATCAATGTGGGCTCTGCCCACGTCTCCCACAGCACCGTGTATATACAGTAACGCGGTGCAGCATTCGTCCTCCGTTTTCTTACTGCAACTGTTTGCTCTTATTTGTTGTATGTCCTGGCACTTTAATCTTTACTCTTTATAATTTGGCACTTTGATTGCTCTTTGTAATTCGGCACTTTGATCGCTCTTTGTAATTCGGCACTTTGGTCACTTTGGTAACTTTCTGGTAACTTTCTTACTGTATTAGCAGCAATGAAATGTTTCACCTTCTGATGACAAATGTACTCTTTGTAAGTCGCTTTGGATAAAAGCGTCTGCTAAATGCCCTAAATGTAAATGTAAATGTAAATGTAACTACCTGTCAGTCTATCTACATCTGCTAGAACATCTGAAACACCAGCAGAGAGTTGTCTCTGTTCAGGGCCTCTCTGCTCACCCTGCCCTGCCGCGCTCCCACCGGGCGACCAGTGCACCTCGTGTCCCCGCTGCTTTTTTGATGGCGCCGGCGAAGGCTTTGAGCGATGTCACCGGGGTGGAGAGGTGGACCACCACACAGGCAAGGGGGGACACCTCGCCTGCAGCCTCCCCCTGGCAGCGCTCCTTTGGTCCGGGCGCCGGATGCCATCTGCAGGAGAAGCCGCTGCCTCCGGGCGGTCTTCACAGACAGCTCGTCACTCCGTGGGACAGCTCGCGTCCCAGGTGTCTGTGCCTCACAGAGCTGCAGAGGCTGTCGATAACGTCGCCCTGCTGTCCTCTATGCTGTCGGGTGTTAAGTTGGCAGGGAGTCCTTTTGGCCCTGATGACGTGGAGAGGTGGCCAGGTTCTCCGGTGCCATCCTCCGGCCGCGCCAGTCGGTGGCGGTAACAGTGGAACGGCAGATGGCGTGGGTCACCATGGGTCACCGGGCCATGCGGTTGGTCCCAGATCTCGACAGGGTGGATTTCATACAGGGCCCGCTGGCCACTGATGGGCTCTTTGGGCCGTGACAACCTGGGGGCTGGCGCCAACCTGGAACTGGCTGCCATCTTTTCCTTTCCCCCCTAATGAAGATATTAAAGACCGCCATCACACTCCCTGGTCCCCAATAAGTCAGGGCAGATCAGGGCAGATGAGAGCCATTCTGGGTCTTTGCGTTTTTTAACAAGTCGGTTTGCCGCGAGGATTTTCAGAACGCTCACCACCAGCGTGTTGCTCCGATATGTGAAAGGGGATAATTGGTTCACATCACTGGATCTCGAGAATGCTTTCGTCTGCAGTATGTCTCTATTCTCAAGACTCGCAGGAAATGTCTCCGCTTCGCCTTCATTGCATCATTTCATCACTTTTTGTTTGTTACTGTCTATTGTACTTGTTGTTCGTTGATTATTTACTGTTGCGCACGAACCACCAAGACAAATGCCTCGTAGGTGCGAGTTCATAGGTGCGGCACTGGGGGGAATACCAGTGCCGGCCGTTCGGTTACTCTCTGGCCCACAACCTTCTCAAAGTGCGTGGAACTGCTGCTGGGGCCGCTGAGCCTTCAAGGGAAAAGAGTTATTTTCTATTTTGATGATCTACTGATCCTGAGCCACTCAGAGGAAGCTGTGAGAAGAGACATCATGGTGGTAATGCATCATCTCTCCTCCTTGGGCTTCGGCATCAATTGGGAGTACGTGGTGTTCTTCACGGATGCCTCGTTGAGGGGTGGTGGGGGGGGCAAGGGCGGCTTACATAAACAAACCGGGGGGGAGACCGCTCCTCTGCCCTCCACCAAGCAGTAGTCGAGCTCAAGTTGTGGGCTCATCAGAACCTGCTCAGCCAAAGAGCTCTGCATATCGCGACCGCCCAGAACTTTGTGGCGGTGGTCCTCGCAGAGACGAGTGGCGTTTAAGTCCCGACAGGTACAGCAGTGCATGACTGTGCAAATAGACGTGACGGCACGCGCGCTGCGGCCTTTCTCGTATGCGTTCCCGCCGCTGGAGCTGATTTGCCCAGTTATCAGCACTATTCAGAGTGCCCTCCACCTCCTCCCTCTACACAGCTAAGTGGGGCGCTTTCTACGCGAAGCTAAGTGGCGTTACAGCAATCACGCTATCCCCTCTCGTTGTGAGGTGGAAAGCGTGCTTCGTTTCTTGCCGTGCTGACTGAAGAAGGATTTGGTCTTTCCCACTGTCACAAGTGTTTGCGGCAGCCGTTTCGGCTTGCCACGCAGGCTGTGATGATAAACTGTTTTTTTCGCCATCCCTTGGTCAGGAGATTCTCGCGTGTTGCCAGACGTGTTAAACCCATTTCCCGCGTGCTTACGCCACGCTTGGATCTTCCCACCGTTTTGCCTGGGTTATCCAGGAGCCCTTACAGGCCTTACTGTCTCAAACCCCTTTGGGTGCTTTATCCTTGTTTTCTGCCAAACGTGCAGGTGAGTTGCCCGCTCTGTCTATCAGCATGAGCTGCTGTTACGTACCGAGGACAGCTCTTTTGCGCTGCTTAGCCCCAATCCTGCGTTCCTCCCCAAGAACATCAGTAGCTCTTTTCAGTCAGGGGACATGTTGTTCTTAAGACTTTCCACCCCCGCCTCATTCTAGCCCGCCACAGTCGAAGCTGTGTCTTTTTACTGATGAGAACGCACCAAACTAACATGTTATGCCTATGTTTTATTCATATTTTCATGCAATCATACAAATGAGGATTCATGTCGATATCTTGAGTGGACAGGATAATTGTGAGAACCCTGGTGAGCAACAATTGTCAATGTGGGAACCTTTTCATGAATTCTGCTTGAAAGTTAATCTTTAATTGAGATCTCTCTCCATCTTGATAATGATCCAATCAGAATCAAATAAATTAAATAAAAACTAAGAGATGCAATAAATAGTAAACAGTAAACAGTTATAGTTAAATTATGTCTAAATCTCTGCGAGTTCTTGAGTAGGCTACTCATTTCTAAGTGCTTTTTGATTTTTTATGTCCTTGATAGTTTCCCCAGACTTTCTGAATCTGCATTTGATAGTCTAATAATCAAATAATCATGACAAACTAATACTAAAGCTGTTAACTATGAGTTACCCACCTTATCTTTCTTTTCATAGCAGAATTTCCTGCAAAAATACCAGCTGTCAAGTCCTTGTTGCTATAGTGATGGTGTCCCGTGCCAGTATGCCCGCAAAACATGAAATGATATAGACAACATCTACTACTTCATCATGCTAATACTTCATCAAAATACTAGGCCTAGGTTCAAACTGTATACTTTTAGTTTAGCTATTTAACTCTCAACTATTTTTCCTAAATGTTTGACATTATTAAGATGGCAATTTTGAACAGGTCCTACCACCTTGAGACTTAACAACCTTTTTCCAGGACCCGACTGGGACCCCCACCCTCTCTGACCCAGGGGTCATTCTGCAGCCGTAACCCTAACCCACTAACCCACTTCCCCAAGCAATCTGAAAGGCTCTGGTTGATAGGCCTAATGGCCACGTTCTTATCTTTTCCCCCGATGCTCTCTAGCTTACTCCCACGTGTCCTTGACCTCATGCTATCCTTGGTCGCCTACTAATTGCATCGCTTCCTGTAGTGCTAGAGCCTCCAAATTGATCATTTTAGTAGACCATAATGCAACAGCTGTCTCTGATCTTACTCCTACTTAAGTCATAGGTCTAGTTCCCAAAAATGCATTTTTTTTTTAAATGTCTACTGGTGAACTCTCAGTGAGCGATCGCATTGCTTCCTGTATGGCTAGAGCCACCAGGGTCACTAGGTGACGTGAGACCCCTCCAGTTTGTGATCATGGGGACAGGGGTCCTGGCTGTCACCACTGGGTTGTGGCAACAATTCGCCATATAATCTTCACATCTTTCTCTTCACGTCTTTCTCTGGACAATCCCCCTTCCGGTAACACACATACATACACACATTAAAAAAAAAAGTACAATGTGAATAAATCCATGGTCAATAACATAAAAATGTAGAAAATAATAATGTCAGTTGAGGGTAACAACCAACAATGTATTATTAAAAATCCAACATCATGCCCCAACTGAAAATAATAAGCTTTATACACTTGGACTTTGGACACGTCTATCTTTTGACTTTCAGCCTGCTGTTCACGAAAACCTTTGAGTGGTGGTGAAAAGATCAAAAATGGCCTGTTAAAATGGGACGTAATTACGATTTCACAATTTGATTTAAAAGGAGGGACATCAGGGAACTCCTCTGCAAAGTGCTGCTCTGCCAGAACTCGGTCTGCATCTTGAGGGAAAGGGTTGGGTCCAAAGAATGATGCATTTGTCAGTGTGGTGCCCACATCCTGATGATACATCAGTGCAGCTCCATCTATATTTGGCAGCTGGTCTGGAGAGATCTTTCTCTGGCATCCCTCCTCTGCCAGTCCATTAGGAACACCTTTTCCTGCTCACGCATGGAGACACCCTTGCACAGAAACACAACAACACAAGGCACACAAACACACACACACACACACACACACACACACACACACACACACACACACACACACACACACACACAATAATGTACAGTTTTTTTACCCCACAGCATACAAATCTTTCTGGTCTCTATGAATTCAGCATAAACAGCTGCAGGTGCACAGACACCTGCATACATTTACAATTAGCCTCATGCATACACTTTGGTTTGTTTGATGCTCAGTAGTCATGTTGCTGCACCACATGTTTCCACACTGATGTATTATACTCCATTTCAAGTGTTGGCAGCAGAGAATTGCAAAAGGCACCTGAACAGTAATATGAGTACTCGTGTTGTGTTTCCTATGGCATACTTTACCTGTAATAGTATGAGCACACCATACTCTTACTAATCCACCCATACCTATTTTGCTGATGAGGCATGTTATATTTGAGACACATTATGTCAGCAAGGGGTCATCCATAACCGAGAGTGCTCCTTCTCCATCTGGACATGGCCTTGATTGGCAGCATAATATTGCCTCTGGTTCACCTCCACCCTGAACCTCTCCACAAGCAGATTCTACAAGACAATATCACATCAAGCTCTAGAGATATTTCAGTAATGCAAAACATTTCCCTGTGGTTCGTGTAGTAATTGAGGAATGGCTAGCCATTTGGCTAACCTGGCAATCAATATCAACACACAAAGACACACTTTGTTGCACAATCACTGCAATAGATGATACATATTTCTTCCAAGTATTTTAGTGCACTTTAATAGTAATCATATGAAATAAAAGATATTAAAACATATGGAACATAACTTTCTATTGAACCCTTGAGAGTTCAATTTGAAGTGGAGTCAATAAATGTTCAAACGCCTTAACATCGAAATGACATACAAATAATTTCAAAACATTTTTACATCAATACAAATTCAGGGCTTAGACTCACAGTATTTTTTTCCACCTCCAACAACCACTACCTTCTCCACCCACCACTACATCCTCCTTCAACCAACACTGCTACCACCTATACTAACAATATTCTTATCAAAGTACTACTACTGTTACTACACCTAATACTCCTGCCAATGGTTTTCTACTTACCTTTCTTCCCCTTCTTCTTGTTTCCTTTTCTTCTGTCTGACAACTCCCACTAATGGCTGCTTGCATTCCTAGTTTGTTTTTTTGTTCAACAGCTAAGAGGTTTAGATGTACCTTCTGCAGGTTTAGATGTACCTTCTGTACCTTCTGCACTGTGCAGCTGCAAATGGTGAGGGCATTTTTCTGAGTATTTGGGCTGTATCAGAATATAGTAGAGACCCGAAATATCCAAAAAAAGGACTGAGCAATTACAGGTTGAATACAAAAATGAAAAACACACAGACACATGATACCTGTGCACATCTTCATAAATTATGATAATGTTTTTTAGAGGCCTTGTAGCATGTGCAACAACTTGGCTGCAACATCAAGCCACAGCTACAACATATGACCCTGAAATTCACAAGCTTCTCATTTTGATTTGAACACATTTTGTGACCCGTATACTCTGCATAATAAGGGACAGAGTTCACATTACAAGCACCCGAAAATGACAAACAGAACAAGAAATCAGTCCATCTCATACATTTGCGATTGTTGGTAGATATTCTCAAGACCAGACATACAGGGTACACTGTCAAGCCCCTCAGTGAGACACTCATTACCCAGGAGACAAAGTCCAATCAAATGGGGATCAGCAGAGTGAATCTGGTCGTCCTAAAAGGTTTAGAATCACTGACATGAATTTGTTTTTGTAAGATAAATTTGATTTTATATCCATCTGTCCGTATCCTAAATTATCTATATTAACTATGACATGAATGCATGTAGGTTAGACATGTTAACTAAGGTAGGATGAAGGCTAGGTTTTGGATGACATTAGCACAACATGGTTATTATATCACGTCATTCTTCATGATAGGGTCTGTTGATTCTCTTCAGCACTGTGCCGTCTCAGCATTCTGCTGCAGAAATCCCATTAGCAGCCATAAGTTGGTCCCGTCTATCATGAAACATGATGAAACAATTTAGCCACATTTGCACAATTGCCTACTCTCTCTCTCTCCCACACACACAGACACAAAGTCAACTCATACCAGAAATCTTACCTCTTCTATCACTTCTTTAACTTGCATCTTTAACTTACTGCCAATAAGTTGTCCTCTTCTCGATAGCTTGAGGCCCAAAAGAGCCTCAGCCAATTCCTTGTAGCGACATATTGCATGGGATTTGTTCATGCATCAACCCACTCTTTTGGTTTGACATTTTTAAGAGGTTATTTCTGAGAGGTCAAACCCTCCCCTTGCCCTTCAACAGACTTGGGTAAAGAACGATGAATGATTGTACTGAGGGTACATGGAGTGTTTCAGTTCAAATTCTAACACTATGAGATTTGAAGAAAGGGTTCTAGGAAGGAGTGGGGGGTGTTATGGCTATGACCAATTAGGGATACTTGTTTAGTACCATAAGCCAGTGACTCTGTCCCTTCACCAAAATATCCTATGGATTTACAGGATTCAATTATAATGTTTCACACACTGTAATCCAAGGGTAAAATTGTGTAGTGAATGCTGGTTTGCAGTTGAGGGGAATTATGATACGTGAGTGCATTCTTTAATACAACCATGTTTTGGAGCCATTACTTTTTTAGGTTGTTTCCCTGTTATTCAACTTAAATTACATCACCTTTTTTGGAAAAAGTTGGTATCCAGAAGGAAACTGATCAATGATCAATACATATGACATATAACAATAATTCTAGGTCTATAACTGTAGCTCACCACTATAATAATATAATAATTAGAGGACTCTGTTGAGAAATGTTAATGGGCTATGACCTCCATTATACAACATGTACACTGACCAGGGTGACTATGACAGAGGTAGGGGGTTTGTTTGTGAGCCCCACTGCAATTGGGAAGAAACAGTTCAGGTGGCAGAAGGTTTTGGTCTTTATAGACCAAAACCAAGTCTTTGCAAGAGGTGGTGACTAAGATGGGAAGGATCAGCAGCAATTAATTTTTGGAGTTTGACAGAAGGCTGCAGCTGTTGTGCAATAGTAGAGGAGAGACCACACAGCCTTGTGGGGCTCTAGTGTTTATTGTCCAAGGCTCTGGAACAATCTTGCCCAGCCACATGTGCTGGGGGAGTCTAGGTGCTTAAGGGTGGAGTCTGATGTTGACTGCTTTGTCTACAAACTTGCTGGCTCTGTAGGCAAACTGCAGTTGGTGGAGAAAGGGGTTAGGGACAGCCTTGAGGTGGGTAGGCATGATGTACTCAAAGGTCTTCACTGCCACCGTGGTCAGGGCGACTGGTCCATAGTCATTAAGGCCTGTGTTCGTCTGCTTTTTGGGAATGGGGAAGTTTTGAAGCAGGCAGGTAGCATGCATTCAACCAGTGAGGTGTTAAAGATGTCCGTGAACACTGGAGACAGCTGGTCTGCACAGTGCTTCAGCGTAGAGGGGGAGACAGCGTTCAGGCCAGCTGTATTGCGGGGGTTCTGTCTCCTGAAAAGTTTGTTAACGTCTCTCTCCAGGATGGAGAGAGGTGTGATGGGGGGAGGGGGCTCTCTGGCCTATTGTGTGGAAGGTGGTAGTGTCTCTCGCCAGGCGCCAAAGAAGAGGTGTGATAGCTGTGGAGGGGGGCTGGGTGTGTGGGTCAGGGCTGTTCCATTGGGAGCCAAGCTGACTGGTAATCCCAGAATATATATAAACAGAATATATTGCAGGTCGCAGATGTAAAAAAGACATATATACGGTATACATTTCTCGTTTTTTGCCCGCAGTCAGGCCACTGAAGGCCAGGCCAGTGTTTCTAGTTGATAATTAAGCATATGTTGGACGGTGGAAAAAGAAAAAAGAGGAAAAAAAGAGGAACGGAGGAGCTGAGAGCGAGAGAAAAGAAGAAAGGCCCTTGCAGGAGAAGGCGCTAAATGCGGCGAATCGACCAAATGTTCCTGCACGGGACCAGCAGGAAGCTAGTGTAGCCAACGTTACTGATGACATCGTCCCCGGTCAAAAGCCAAGTGTAGCCAAGCTGCCAAGAAACGGTATCAATAATAAACGTGGTTGTTCCCTTTACTTTCCTCAAAAACATTGGTGGCATAATTGCCATCTCTAGTCTAGTTAATGTGATCAATATTATTTGACAATTCATACATTTTGTGGAAAATGTTCAGTAATTTTATTGTTAAAATTGTTCAGACAGTGCATCTCACACAATTATACTATACTATATACTATACTATAACTCTAGTTTAACACCCGTGCACTTCAGTCTACACCCTGCACCCACCACTGAGGAACTGTTGCCCACGCCTAATTCTCTATTGTCTAAGTACATTATTTAATACATATTGGCTGAATGTTAGTCCTTCTGTCATCTCCCTCCTTAATTATTTGTACCTTTGGTTTTATTTGAGGTTCATAACAATAGCTTGTACTAAGCAGTAGTTGCTCCTTAGGTTGTAATTCACATGCACTAAAATTCAATAAAGGTCTGTAACTAAAAAGTTAATGGTGGGGAACCCCCTTCTTAAGAAGTGGCCTGACTGGGGCAATATTTGACACTGTCTGAGTGATTTTCCTAGTCCGACCCTGCACCAAAATCCTATGTATTTTGAGGATTCATTATGGATTTTAAATTTTTAATCCAAGTGTAAAATGTCGTAGTGAATGACAGTTCACAGATCAGGGGGATTATTATAAGTGGGTGTGCATTCTTTAATACATCCAAGTTTTGGAGAGGTTAGTAGTGGTAGTAGTTCTATTCAGTGCAATCTGTAACCTCACCGCTAGTTGCTATTACATTGTACTGAACCTATAATTTAACGACATAATTGCTATATTATCTATGGGATTGTCTCTGGTCATACTCTCTTAGCTAATTCATTAAGAGAGTTACAGAATCAAACACCTGTTCCTCCTAGTTCCTCAATTTTCAATTTTTGATTAGGCAAATAAATTTCTGATATGAAAAACCTTTGTCACATACCTACAACAGACAATACTTTATTTCTGGCACCCAGCAACACAGCAAGAATACATAGCTTGAATTGTTGGCCTATTATTCATATTCACCACCAGCTGATGCTTTGTTTTGCCTCCAGCTAACACTGACGTAATCATAAAAGGATCCATATGCCACACAAGAAAGCAAACACTGATCAGGCCCTGAATGTTGACATGCTATGTAAAAGCACACACGGGGGCGGCATAACACAGACTTTTTTTGGTTCTGGGTAAACAAAACAAACAAAGTCAGCTTAATGATAGATCTTCTTTACAGCAATATGGTGGGGTCTCTGTGTAAAAGGGGTTAGTGTCTCGCTCAAGTACACTTCAACATGCCGGGAGGAGCTGGAATCAAACCAGTAACCTTCAGATTACCAGATGACTCCCGAGCCACCACTGTTGATGAATGAATGATGTACAAAAATGTTATTCATTAACATGAACCACAACAAATGCATTGGTACATTGAAACAGTCATTGTTTAATAGGCTACAAGCGTTCCATATCCCAAAATGGAACATGGTTATTTTGCAATTACTACCCTCTGGGCTAAAGTAAGAGCTCTGATGTTCTAAAACAATCCAAAGGTGAGTACTGCAAAGATGAGCTATGTTTTTTTTGAACAAGCATTTTAATCAATACTAGTCCACGTAGAGTTAAATGAGAAGACACTGTTAGACACTGAAACCTTACCAGGCTTGGCTATTACAGCTCCCTGGTGCCACCTTCTACTTGAAAATAAAACTTTAGTGACACAATAGACACTGAGTCAACTAAATCTTTTGTCTCTCGGGAGTTAGTAGTGTTTGTAACTTATGGAATATCTACCTGAATCTGATGTGGTATGTTTTGCTTCCTTTTGGACCCCCTAGATTGTTTATCTCCATAAATCCAGACATAAATCAAAACCACAGATTCACAAGCTTTGACATATTTTATGAAACATGTTTCAAACAGGTGATTTAACATGTCACATAATGGTATAACACTCACAGTTACATAATCATAATGTGATGCTACTAGTACCAAGCGTAGAATATTACGAGAACATAAAGGCAAACTAAAGGCTAAAGGTGCTCTTATGTAAGGAATACAAGATGAATACTAACCTTGCTAATGTTACAATATAGTTACAATACATTTTAAAATACAGTGAAACCTCGGTAACACTGACGTCGAACAATCCGCTTCTCAAACTAAAAATTTGACCGACTTCTGTCCCAGAACTCAAACAAAATTCAGAACTCAATATTCTGAACTCTTTGGTGAAGTGGGGACGCCGAGTTGAGAATCAGTACGTCTTGGAATATCGACTCATGCTCAGAACAAACTTTGTTCTGTGCATCATTATTTGCTATTCTGTGCCTCCTTTTTCCATTTGAATATACATTTACTGAATAACTAAGCCCTCCGCCATGCCTCCAAAGAAGGGAAGTAGTGTTGGTGCTCAGGAAAAGTGGAAAATACTGTGGACAACAATCGAGTTGAAGAAGAATCAAAGAATGAAAACGCTTTATCGAATAACAAAGTAATAAAGATGTTATTGTTATTTTATTACTGTTTATCCAGGTTAAATGCAAGATTTTATACATGAAATACTATGTGTAAAGGTCTAAATATGCAATTATCTGGGGCTCTGGAACAGATTAATCAATTTTACATTAATTCTTATGGGAAAGATAGTTTCAGTTTTCGAACAATACACAGCTCAAACAGCCTTTTGGAACGAGTACCGAGGTTTCACTGTACATTAAAAGGTATGACAGAAAAAGCGTGAGGTGGGCGCCTTGAGTGGGAATGGCGAACTCACGGAAGTGGCGAGCCAAAAGAGGCGCGGCGTGAGCCAAAGTGGGCGCGGCGTGGGGTGGGCGTGGTGTGAGGTGGGCGTAGCTTGAGGTGCTACAGGCCGCAGCCGGACACTATTGCTGCAGCCAGAGATTCGTACGCCAAGACAGACCCGAGCAGTGGATGATCTTTTGAAGACAGACTCGGGGCAAGAGAAAAGGTGGTAAGAAAACCTGGGATCTTTTACACTGACTTCCTAAACGGGGAAACAAGACGAGCTTCTCTTGTTTGTACGAACGGACAACTAATTGCAAACAAAAATCCACATTGTTTTTTATTGGCTCCAGTGTGCCCACCAAGACACATTTATATGAGGAGCTAGCGGAATGTGTTGCTAGCGGGCTAGCTAACGTTAGCTGGCTAATTAGCTTGTCAGCCATCCAATATTTGGGGGTTTGTGTTCTTCATTGAAATATACCTCACAAAAAAAAAAATGTCCATGGCAAGAGTTATTGGGTCCTGTTTAGAAGTCTGAGTGGGCCAAGATGTCGTGCTATAAGGTGCAAACTAATATCTAGTTATTTTGAGTTGATAGTGTTAATGAGCTGCTTCAAGGTCCGTAGAACATCATAGGAACAGCGGGGTCTATTGTTGCTGCCGAGCCGGGGATACCTTCCAGTCTAAAAGGATAAAACCAAGACTTTCTAGCGGAGAGACTGTCTGCCGTCCGATGTTAATGTCGACCGACGTTGCATCTATCATACTGCCCGTTACCCGGGGGATCATGGACCGGGAAAGGGATATTGACACCACAACCGGACCGCATGCGATCGCTCCTGGGGGTCCGGCAACGGTGCGGGGGATGAAGAGAGGAGACCCCGAACCCGACGCCCAAACTGCAGCAGCTCTGGCGGACCTGGCCGCGGCGGACTGCAAACGACCACGGATAGACGGAACCGGGGTCGGCGACGTTGGTCAGGTAAGGGACAAGCATGGACACACATGGGGGTGTCTTTGTTACCGATTCGGGGTTTCCAGCCATAAGTGTCCAACACAATACAGACAGGGTGTTTTTTCGAGTGAAAGGGAGTTTTGTCTTAAGCTTATATGGAGTTTTCTGTCCATCTATAAACATACATAACACATAAGTGCTGCTTATGTGTTATGTAAAAAAAAAAAAAAGCCAAGAAGAAACCTAAATTGAGGCTATTGGTTCGTGCCATGGCTGCGAGCCAGGGCATGGTGAGTAGTGGAGCCGTGGCAGACAAAGGTAACCTGATCCAGGCTCCGTTATGACAGACGCTTAACAGACCAGACCGTCTGCAGTGGAACGGCACTCGAGCACAGTGGATGACTCCTATTAGTATGCATGTGGAAGAGATCAGCGTGTCTAGTAATGTTAATTAACCAAGGTGTAACACTGGACATAGGGACCCCCCTCCCCCAGTTTGGCTATGTGTTTGGGGGTGGGAGGGGTGACGGGGGAAGACAAAGAATAGTCTGAGGGAGGCCCCACTCGACACGCACCCAGGTCTCACTCGTCTCACCACAACAGCATCTCTTTCTGTAGCGCCCGTGAGTGACTCTTCTCCATCCTCTTTTGTTGGGCTGGAAACCCCTCCTCTTCCATATCCCCT
>OMKQ01046213.1:0-15679 GCA_900302335.1 Phycis phycis
TCATTTAAATTCAAAAGGGCTTTATTGGCATGGAAAATAAACATTTACATTGCCAAAGCAGTTTAAAAATTCAACAAAGCAAAATAACAAAATACTACAAAAAGCAAAAAAGTGATGCTCTCCTATCTACTCTCTCTCTTTCTATTTCTTTCTCCCTCTCTCACTCAGTCTGCCTCTCTCTCACTGTCTCACTCTCAGAATGTCTATCACACTGTGTCTCTCTCTCACTCAGTCTCTCTCTCTCTATCTCACTGTCTCAATCTCTCTCACTCGGTCTGTCTCTCTCTCTCACTGTCTCACTGTCTCGCTCAGCATGTCTGTCATACTGTGTCTCTCTCTCTCTCACTCAGTCTGTCTCTCACTGGCTCAATCTCCCTCAATCAGTCTGTCTTTCTCTCACTGTCTCACTCTGACTCAGTATGTCTATCATACTGTGTCTCACTCTCTCTCGCTCTCACTCGGTCTGTGTCTCTCTCGCCCGCCCTCTCCCTGACTCATGGTTTGCTGATTACTGTGATGGCAGGAGGGGGACAGAGAGCATGGGGCCACATGTTGTTGTTTGTTGTCTCTCCATCTGTTGGACTCCTTCCAGAAGCTGAAACATTTATCTGCTCTTATGAAATTAGATATGATCAGAGACTAAAGCTACGCCCGCGTCAGGCTTGCCAAACACTCACATTACTTTAGTTTGTGGAGATTAATTACATTGTCAGGTTCAGTCACATGAATACACACACACACACACACACACACACACACACACTCACGCAGCACTCCCCCAGACCAAGTATACATACTGTGCATATACACCTTGACAAAGTCAACAAAATGGCTGCTCATTCCTTCCTTGGAATCGGCGTTGTCTACTAAAGCATGTAGCCAATGTTCAACAACGCATGAAATCACTTCCTGCTCCCACCATAAGACGTCCTACCTATTTCTCCACTCACACCTCTTCTTACTTCCTCTCCTCACCTCTCCCTGTCCCTACCCAAGTATCTCTCTCTCTCTCTCTCTCTGCCTCCCTATCACTCTCGCTCCCTCTCACTAGCGCTGTCTCTCCCTAACGCTCTGTTTCTCTCTGTCACTCTCTGTCCCTCTCCTTCTTCCTCTCTCTGTCTCTCTCTCTATGTCCCTCTCTGTCTCTCCCACCCATCTCTGTCTATCTCCCTCTCTCTTCTCCCCCTCTCTCCCTGTACTCTTGGGGTGGGCGATGAGGAGTGCATTAATAATGCACTGCTGCCTGGAAACCAAACACACTGCGGCAGAGTGCTGCGTGGAATCCTAAAGAGATCTTTGTTTGTTCCCCGTCACACTTCTTCCTAAACCTCTTATGGCTCTCTCTCTCTCTCTCTCTCTCTCTCTCTCTCTCTCTCTCTCTCTCTCTCTCTCTCTTTCTCATCCTCTCTGCCTCTCTCTCTCCTTCTCACTGTCTCTCTCTTTCGCTCCCTTTCCCTTTCCCTCCGTCTCTCTCCCTCTGTCTCTCTCCACCCCTCCCTCTCTCTCTCCCCAACATAAGTCCACTGTCTGTGTTCACATCCTCAGCCTTGTCGTCAGATAGACCCGACCGAGACGTTCAGGAGCCCTCTGGGACTCTGGGTTGTGGATTTGACTCCATAATCAGGTGGAGGCTTACAGCACTCTTAGAAACAATACTAATAATAACAAACATACAATACAAACAAATAACAGTATTACTTTTGTTCTCATACTTATTCTCTTATTTTTGAATTCTGATCTTCCCTAATTATTGTTGTGATGATGATGATGATGATGATGATGATGATGATGATGATGATGATGATGAAGGATATTGGCATGACGATCGTGGCAATGACGCTGATGAAGATGGTGGGGATGATGATGATGATGATGATGATGATGATGAAGATGGCCAAGATTATTTATATTTTATCTGCGATACCACCAGAGTGATGGGGCTCATAAGGTGGAGGCGTACGCTATCATTCACTCACTCTGCTGCATTCCTGCCTTCTCTTCTTCAAAAGGTCACCAGGAGTCAAGGACTTTGTTGCTGGCTGCTCATTCCCCAGTCATCTACCCAGGGTTTCTGGAGATAAGCAGAATCACTGTCGTTCTTCCCCTCCACGTTCGGGGGGACAGGCGGGGATCTGCTCCCTGTCACGGTGGCTGCGATCTGTATCTGACGATCCTGTACCCATAAGCAACAGATCAGCCTCCTCCTCAGGGGAGCGTGGTTGTGCAAGCGCACCCAGGATACGACGATCCCCATATTCCACTTGGTTTCTTGCGCTAATACAATAAGCGGTGGCAGCGTTCCATCACAGTTCCCAGTAGAGGCTCGGCAACACCACCGTGAAGCTTATAGATAAATACTGTAATAAATATATAATGAATACTGGCGCTGGTGTCTTGCTCAAAGACATGTGTCGAAGGTGGCTTCGGCTCACACACCCGGAGTTTGAGCATGCTGGCTGTTCCAAAAAATGTGTTGATTACAGTCTCTTTTCCTCTTTTAACTCTCCCATTTAAACCATGTGTTTATTTACTCATTCAAATTATTCTCTTCATTACAATGACTTCAGCAGATTCTTTCATCAAATACTGTGTGTGAAGCTGTGGGGTTTTTTATTGCATTTTAAAAACAGGAATTTTGGAACGATTCACTTGGCTGGATATTTATCTTGGTTGAAGTCGATTGATGCTAAAAGCAACAATGCTGCCTCTGATTGCCAACAGGAAATCCCATGGTGTTCGCCTGCTTGTTTTTCCTCTTTGCTATTTGAGGTAAAAAAAAATATACTCCATGAAGTTGTCAACTTGTAAGAAGGTGCATGAGGCTCTAGTGGTCCTGCAGAGGCGGGCTGGAAGCCGAAGGCCAGGAGGATGGAGCCTTTAGGCCTTAGACCAGTCTTAAGGTTGGTGGTTCTCAACTTGTGGCTGGGGATCGCTCTCAGGGCCGCCCATAGGCCCTGTTTACTCAAGAGAAAAAAAACTAGATCTAGAACCATTATTAGTTTTGAAATGTATCTAGATATAGAAACCCATCTCTCTACACGAAAGGGACACAGCGCTGTTGACACAGCGGGCCGTTCACCAGAGATCCCTGCTGGACGCAACTCCATATACCCTGGAGACTGGCAGCACATCCATAGTTTTCATGATCCCAGAACGGGCCGAGACCTAGCAACTTCGGTGTAGCCTTCCAATTTACATTGCTTTGGATGACGCTGCAAATTATGTTTCTAATAGGAACTTAGCATCTAGTAATAGATGATCGACAAATATAGCACGCATATAGCACGTCTGTTTTTCAGATACATTCACATAAATATTTGATTGTCAATTTTTGTGAATACATTCTTCCAGGTCATGTATGTACGAGCAGATTACTGAATGATTCATAGCCACCAGATAAAACCAGGACTACTCTTGGTGGGAACATGTGCATGTTTACTGGGACATCATGACGGTATTCACAGGCAGAGGTTGATTGGGTTAAAATGTGTGTCTGGAAGCAGACTCTCAAACATGTAAGAAGTTGGGGTGTCCAGGACTTTTAGATCTAAACATGATCCAAGCCCAGCAGCAGCAATTCTGGTCTGTTTGAGAGTCTCAGGTGAAGGGCACAGCGTGTAGCTCCTCTCATGGCCTCCAGGTGGTGCAGTAGGTGTTGGCAGTGGGTGTTGGCCGTCACCATTGCAAGTCAATGAGAAGAAATGTGATTAACTTCTCGTGAAACAAAGTCAATACATTTTTTCTTCATCAGTTAGGAACCGTAGCTAGTTAGTCTTCATTTTATGTGTTTTGCAAGGTACTTGTTGACAATTCTATTTCATAAATAAGTTATTAAGGATTTAATGTGAACGACTTTTTGGTTCAGATTGGTGCAGGGCCACTCACTCAAGTCCCGCCCTCAATACTGTCCACCGGGCCAAATATCGATTGTTTCTATTGCTTGTGGCCAGATTGTCAACAAAATGGCGCCGCTCCGTAAACGCAGGATCTACACCCTTATATAGGTTGTACATAAACCAGCCGGTGACATCACAGACGCTACATCCATAGTTTTTACAGTCTATGCTTTACGGGGGATGGGGGGTTGGGAGCTGTGATGGGAGATGTGCTGAGGAGGGAGTCGAGGCAGAGTCTTCCTCTCTCTGTGGGGGAGACTGATAGTCTTCTAGATTATTCCAGAGGACCTGAGTGATGTGCGGTCTGTTGCGTCCTCCCTGTCCCGAGCAGAGCCCTGGATGCAGACCTATTGATCCACAAGGTTGTACAGCGCAGCAGCCAATTTCAGCCTGATTACTTTCCCATTAGTCAATGCAGGTCCCCTTCAGTTACACCTGGCCTGCAAGGCTACTGCTGCTCCTGTAACATGTCCCACTATGTCCCATGGCCCACTACCGCCATGTGTCCTGTGGACACGATAAACACAATTGGCTAGACGGGATTTGACTCCAGCGTCCATCGAGTGAAAATGCCACAAAACCTGATGAGTGTGTGCAACTTATTGTGAATATTGATTGTTTTGATGTCCACGCCTCATTGGTTTTTTTATGGAATATGCTATTATATATTGTGTTATTACACTATGACTACGGACAATCACACATGCCCTCTACGTTGCCATGCCATCTATTGAAACACAAACTCTCCTGCGTAATACACAGTAGATTTATTCAAAATAAGGCTGAAATGTCAGATAATTGTTGGTGCTTTAAGAGAGTGCCCCGTGTTTAACTGTTACGGAGTGGGGAGTGAAGCTTCTAATTCCCTTCTTTTACACACTGGAGAGTGCTACCACCTAATAGAGGCCATTTAGGTGAATGTGGGCATGATGTATTTGAGAAATTTGTCTAAATGTGTTTAACAACAAAAGGAGGAGGACAATCATACACGAGGCAATATTTACAATAATGAACCCCCCGGATATTCACAAGAATTTGCTTTCTTATTCCATGGCAGCCCACCTCCGAGTCCATTTACAATGCATGTCTTTCTGAGAATAATGTTGTTTTACGCAGTCTGCTTATAAATTATACATGGAATAGATGCTTTTAAGCAGGGGTGCCTGCAGGAAACCATTGCTTGGAGGTAATTAGTCCGTGTGCTTCCTATTAATAGCGATGCAAACACCGTAAGCTGGCTTTAGTTATTGATCCCGCCTGGGCCACATGGAGGAAAACAAGTGCATCTGTACAGCGTATGTTCCTACAGCTGCGCGGCGCCAGCCACATATGTAAAAGTTAGCTCGTATTCACGCATATTAAGTTTGTGGTGCCAAAAGTGCACGGAGGCTTTGTATTTTACATATTTCACAATAACATAAAAATCCATGACTTTTAATTAATAGGGATAGATTATATGTGTAGGCACTGTTATTTGAGTTCACTCGTCTTATTTCATTCTCCTATAGGTTAGGGTTAGGGTGAGATAAATGGTTTGATTTGAATGCATACAATTAAAGGGCAGCCTTTAGCTTTGTATCGTTCACTCAGGGGCACCATTCAATACAATGGATAATTAGAAATGATATACATTTTGATTATTTTTATAAAAACTGTATCAGAATATTGAATGAAACCAAATAAAAATAGAATATTAATATTGATTCATTGGAATATACACACTTGCAATAATAATTATAATACCAACACCTCACAAGAGTTGCAGCTGAACTGGGAACTCTAAAAGCTAGTAAGATGGTTACTAAGCCCATCACTGACATATGCAGGTGTAATGAGGAGACCTAACAGACTAATCTCTTCATCACTCATTATCGTTGAGCCCGAGTCTGTAATGTATGTGTGTATGTGAGGTGTTCACTGATGAATTGGATAAAGATTGTCTCATGAAAATGCAGCGCACATGCATTTATAACGTCAAATAATATGGTATTGTCTTGAGAGCATGTTTATTTACTGTACAATGAATATCAGATTGAGGATAAAATGCGGTACATGTTTTAAAATCTGGACCGGAATGTGAAAGGGAGGGCCAGTGAACGGATGGGGACAAGCAACCTGTTGACTATGTCTTTGTTCCACTTCCGTGATTTGATCCCTACTTTCCTCCTTCTTTCAGCATTCCGAGTGTGCGGCAACACAGTGAATGCACAGTTCTTAACCGAAGGACTGCTTTGTGAGATGACATTTATTACTTTTGTAACTGCAGCGACGCTGTTTGTGTATACTAGCCCTTTCCAGTCATCAGTGTGATAATGCTGAAGCTCTGACTAATACAGTTCAAACTGCGTGAAGCTTTTGCTCTAATAGCGCCAACGCCACTTTCACTCTGAACACTGACTTCAACAGGTCAAGGTGTTTCAAAGTAACAAACAACATGCTATGAATGTGATATGCTTTTTCGCAGCCTATTAGCAATTTTCCGATCTGAAGAATGACAATGAAGCTATAAAGAGCTAACCTTTGTGTTCTGAAAGATAAAGCGACCTGCACAGACCTTTGTGTGTCATCTCCATGTCGAGTTCCACATCCACACACAATAACATACAAGACTCAAAATGGAAGACAGGAACATCTCCGTTGTTTGGTCTGTTGTACTGTAGATAAAACATGGAGCAGAAAGCCCAGACTATACAGCTGGTTTCTCTGCACTACAACACACACATGCTGGTGGTGTTAACCACGCCTCGTGCCACAGCCCACCTCCTGCTTTCACACCCAGCGTAACCTCCTTTATTCACTGGGTTACTGGATTGTCTCTCATTTATGCGCTTATTGTTTTGAATTGCTGAAATGAGGTGGGGAAGGATATAGATCCAGTTTAATATCCAGGGCGTTATGTTAGCTCAGCAACGCTAAATATCACAGTATCACAGACAATTTACTTATTGACTGCTTGTTCAATGATCAATTTAAAGATGCATGAGTTATAAAAGATGCCCTTCACCCGTTTTATTTAACATGTACTGTTGGTCTAATACAAAGACATAGAAAGAATAAACAGCTATAGCTAAAGTCAACAGTATAGATCTGTATTTAAACAGCCAAAAGCTGATGCTAGCAACATGTTTCAATCTTTAAAGGTCACCTACGAGGGAAGCCAATAGAGAATTTGTTGTGCACGCTCCCAAATGTGTATGTGCGTGAAATGGAATCCAAGATAGCTTAATGCAGAGCAAGGAGCCAAATGGGCGTGATGTTTCAACCAACGGTTTCATGTTTACGGCCAGACGTGCCTTAAGTAAACACTTTGATTTGTAGAGTAGTCCTCTCTGCGCTCTGTCGGCTGTCTGAACACAGTGATTAAAAGCTGCAGTATGCGGCACTTTGAGTAGACTGTAAAGCTAAACTCCACCGATCTGTCGGGGCCTCCCACGCAACACTCAACACTGACCACTGTCATCGCGGAGGGCTCATTTATCCTTTCATTTTCACTGTGTTCTGTCCTCACCGGCAATCAGCAATCAGAAACGTCAATGGGGGTAAATCATCACCCGTCTTGCCTGTTCCCTGGGTCTTCCTCCCAATAGGAGCCTCCTCTAATCAGGCTGCTCTTCAGCGCCTCCATCGTTTCATTTCCCCACCGTCCTCCTGGGCGCTAACCTTTAGTGCTCTTTTAATGTGGCAGCACGGCTCCCCGGCTTGGCGAGCAGAGTGTGACCGATGTATTTCTATTGTTTGGAGGGGGGGAAAAAAAAACAGAGAAAGGCAAACAAACAGAAATGCACGCAGACTGTGAAGTCCCTGGCGGGACGGAACACTTAGGGCACGTTTTCCTCTGGATGTCCTGGTTCTTTCTTACTCTCTTGACTGATTTACTTCGTCTTCTATGTGGTGTTTTTCTGTCCGCTCTTCAGTGGCATCACTATTCTATGGTATCAGTACTGTACACCAAATTGTTTTAATGTATTTCAAATAATTAAATAGTTTGTTTTACTTACTTTTTATGAATTCACAATTAATACACAATTTATTCAATTTATTCAAGATTTTAAGAAATTTCAATCTTTGTAATTCTACATGATTCATCCTTTTTTCACTTTTCTACCAATAAAGGATAGAAGAAGAAGAAGGGCATTTAGCAGACGCTTTTGTTCAAAGTGACTTACAATCAGTACATTTGTGGGGTTCGACATGTGGAGGTGGGGATCAAACCGTCAACCCTCCGGTTAGTGGACGACCCGCTCTCCCCACTGCACTATGCCGCCCCTCACATATATATAAAAATGCCATGAGTGAAGGAGTTTAAGTTTTGCTTTAAATTGTTTAAACTTTATTCGGCTGAGGTTAAAGTTTGCTATGAGCTCTTAGTGCGCATAAGGTAAGGACACCACATTGGGAATGCAGAAGGGACACAAGGTTTAACAAAGGGTGAGAGGAAATCAGAACACAGAGAATCCTCTAGCTTGCATAACAACGCCAAGACAAAGGCTCCAATTTAGTATGCAACCAAAGGTATATGGCGAGAGAACAGCCTGGGCTAAATTAGAGCCTTCACAATAGCAAGTCCAATCAGGCTCATCACTATGGACCTTTATCGCAATTTGAGTCTCAAAGGCAGTCTTCACAGGCTCACATTACATGAAAACCTAGGACCCTTCAAACACTTCAAACAAGCCAGGAAAATGTTCCCCAAAGAAGAAAGAAAAAGGAAACCTTGAGAAAGAAAACTTAAGACGAAGCCATCCTTCTAGGGATGAACCCCCCCTCCCCCAGATACGAAGAACAGGCTGTCACCGGAGGCTTAAGACCCAGCTTTTCAGGTTGTAGTGTTGGCATCTTTCCAAGTGGTGAAATAAGTCCATTCTCTGAGGTTGTACGAACTTGTGTCATTTTTCTTGATCCATTGTTTCAGCCTAAGACCTTCAGCGCATCAGAACTGTTGTGGTCTGGGACTGACGGTCACCGGCACAGTGTACGCTCGATGTCCAACCCCTTCAGGAACCGTTTCATTAGGAGCCGCCAAGGTTCAGTTGAACACATTATCATTTGGCCGATAGATCCTTTAGGCACTTGACTTGGACCGGGGGTATTTGAACACCTTGACTTGACAGACATCTAGTTTAGTGGAGGTCAAAGTGATCAGTGTGATGGGGATCCATTATATTGGTTCCAGTCGTCATGTGGGCAATGCATTCGGCGGTTGCTATTCGCCCTGCTCTCGGAGCACTGTGTTAGAGAACTGCCCAGCGAGATTAACCTCACATCGGCCTCATCTCCAGCCTCTCCATGACATGCAGACACAGCCACCAGCACATATCCATTCCGCAGTATGGTGAATGGAGGCACGTCCTAATCCACAAAATGTGAGCAAATAGGCCCAAATGTTGATTCTATTCACAGAGAGCACACTGGATTGTTCCTCTCACTGTTGAGTGTTGTGTCTACGAGTTTCATCAAGCTTTAATACCCAGACCATGAGCAGCAGCTGCTGGTTTGGTAACAAGCACATTGTTAGCTTCTCCCTCGTCAGCAGCACCCACCACCAGCACTGGGGCCTCGGCCAGGGCGAGACAGCTCATAAATGAATCATCTCTTGAGTAGTACGGCAGCCTGCAGTGGTCAATTGTTATCAGAATGATGGTCATCCACTCCCTGTTGCACTCTATTAGAGACTGCATGAGTAGTTGCTTTGGGAAAGTGTCTCGGATGGTTTTTGGTCACGGTATATAGTGTTCAGGGTAAGGTGCCAATTTATCATATCAGGGATGTATTTTTGCACGTCATAAATCACTGTTACTGCTGTAAGTACTGTAACGTGACTATTTTTTTAACAGTGCTGTCTTGTATGCAATTATATGACCCCTCTTACGTCATCAGGTCAACTCAATCTTGCCTGTTATAGAGCCACCTATGCATAGGGGGAAGGATGTAGTTCCCTTTTCAAGCAAAGATATTTCTTCTTGGAATTAGATTTGAACGGTACGTTTAGCGTGTCACTTTTTTCCCATCTGCATCCCATGATCCCCTCAGAGAACCTAGAGACTTAACTGTAAAGTATGGGGAAGCTGCTCACCATCCACCTACTATGCCTTCATCACAAATACGAACATTTTGGGGGCTCTGTTTATCACAAACACAGGCATGGCAACTTTTTTTTCCCCACATTCCAAGCTTTAATTGCTGGGTAATTGACCAACAATTTTACGCCCGAGGGTACTGTTAATCCCTAAATTTAAACCCTATATTTCTAGGAGATTATGTTGCACAGTTGGTGGATGATACTATGAGGGATAGTGCAATGAGATGATACTAACAGCTAGGACACAGGGTTCTAAGGAAGTCTTAAAAGTATTCTACGTTCAACACATGCTCACTGCATCCAGCATTTCTGCATGAGTGCGACTGCAGTCACCGGCTCGGCTCTCCAAAGACTGAGGATTTGCCGAGCCAGATTGCACTGACATCCTGGCTGCTTTGTTACTGCAGCTAACAACCTGCTCCCCAACATGGCAACAGGTGCAGCTTTAAACGGCAGGGCGAGTTGGGAATACGCACCAAACAATGTTGGTGTGGCACATGACCATGGGCAGAATACTGGACGTAATCTGCCATTTAAACATTATAAAACCTAATCCCACAAGTTCAAGATAACAAGGCCTATCTATTATTAAGCTAAGAATTGTGAATTGTGAATCAAATAGAAGGCACACATGCATTTTACTCACTCCCCTTCATTCCCGATGGGACACAGCGCTATGCACATGCATTATGCATGCATATTTCACTGGAATGTACCGGCCGATCGAAGCCACTTTTATTGAATGCTGATGAGGCGGGTGGAGTGTGACCGTGACACATCGAAACAAAAGAGGAGAACGACAAGCAGCATCAAATGAGGCAGACCGCTATGCAATTTCTGTTGAGCTCATTAGGCCCACAACCTCAAAACATTTCTTAAATGATCTGTTCCTTTTCTGACTCCTCTGCCAATCCTCGATCACTCCTTGAGCACGAGGGTCTCTCTCTTTATTAAAATGCAAGGACGGGAATATTGGAACTATTTCAGGCTTGGCAAATATTTTAAATTAAGGTGACAACCAAAAAAACATCGGCATGCTATGAAACAAATACCAAAAGAATGTGTTGTCTGCCCATCTGTGTGATACGCCACAGGCTCCAGCTGACCTCGTGGTCCCTCTCTTCCCTGCTCTTTATTTCTGTGCACCCCTCGGTTTCTTTGCTCGGCGGACCTGTGAGGTGTGTCTGTGCCTGTGGAGCCTGTGAGCCGCAGAACCTCCTGTTGATAGGAAGCATCCTGCGCATCATCACGCCCAGCTGCCCTTGGGTCCGGCTGGCGCAGCCTGGCCCATCTGTGTGATGGTCTGCCAGATAGCTGGGGCTTGGCTCCGCGTGAGCCATCGCTCTCCAAATCTTCTGCCAGCAGAGAGATGTAGCGGGGCAACAGAAAGGGAAAGGTATGGCTCTGCTCGCGGACACGCCACCTTCGTGACCGCTCAGCCTACAGCCTACTGCCCGTGTTCCCTGCGCTCCCCACAGGTCGGTCTGGACCGCTCTTGTTCAACAGAGAATATATTAGGATTTGCGGTACGGGCAGAGAGCTGTGGTGGTCGCCGAGATGCAACTATCTAATTCTGTGTGACATTTAAATGCCATGACTACCTGTGAAATATAGTTGGGCTGTGTGTGTGTGTGTGTGTGTGTGTGTGTGTGTGTGTGTGTACGGCCCCCGTGCAGCATCGCAATCATCTCTGATGTATATTGAGGAGTTTTTTTTTATTAAAGACCGCAGGGTTAGCGTGTCCCATGGATGAACCCTGGGTCTCACCGCAAGGCTCATGCCTGGACTAGGAGCCGTGGTATGATCGTGGACTTAAGGTCTCCTGCAGAAGGTTGAGGCCGAGTTATGTATGTATATATACATTGGGCGATATGCACAGTGTGTTTGCATGTGTGTGTGTGCGTGTGTGTGTGTGTGTGTGTGTGGGAAGTGTGATTGTTTTTTCTAATACACATCATCCACACACGAAAGTGGGTGGATGTGAATATCACTTGAATATGGTTAGTCCATCAGAGCTCAACACAAAGCATTCTGCTTGAATTGTCACAGCATGTTCCTTTCCCCCTCTCACAGCCGTGGTTACCCACCATTCAAAATCCTAAGAATGACCTCTGCATGTGATCTCATCTTCTGATTATGTCTGTGTTCATTTCACTACAATTGTACAGCAAGAATTTAGAAAATCTTAATTTCAATGGCACCACGATGGAAAGGTCTAACACTTCTCAAAGCCATAACATGCTCTTTTCTTCTGTCTGACCTTGTGGATAACTTCCTGAAATACAAGTCGTGTCACCGACCATGTCAGTGACAATCCAAGCACATTCTCTGGTATAGAATACAATACAATACAATAGAAAACCACAACAAAGGATGGATGAAAATGCAAAGCCACAAGGTCAAATGGGCATAAATGCTGGACTGTTTTTCACTGTTCCCTTCTCATCTAAAAACTAGAAGTTAGACTGCTGGGGAAAAAAAGACTAATCTGTTACACGTCTATAGTTAATAACTTCAGCTCGATTCCAATCTCACATTTCTCGGCCAGATAGTTTAAACGGTTGCTTCTAATGAGCTGGATGATCACCTTCGCACTCAATAACACTCCGTGTTAGTGTCCCCGTCTGGTTTCCGTGCTGAGACAGCCCTTGTTAGGAGTTATGAAAGATCTGAGAGTTGAAGAGAGGATGGTGACAAAATCTCTGTGCTGGAACTAACTACAGGCTTCAATAGAGTTGACCACAGCATGCTAATTCAGCATCTTAAAGGGGAACCGTCACACTGCTATTTTTTAGAATAAGAGACTGCTTCGCATGCGTCAACTCTGTTACCGCTTAACATTTGTGGAGAAGTTGGATTATTAACGTCTTTATCCAAATCGGACCAATAGAGAATGCAAGTCATGGACAACTTTATCTTTTTATGGAAACTGACATGATCTAGCAATCAAGCAATAGTCCCTTAGATTATAAAAATATTGAGCTAATTAACCTAGTTCTCCTTTAAAGGGGTCTCCGTTTGGGGACCATCTGTCCAGGAACATTTGGAAGGGTTTGCCGTAAAGGTTCTGCTTTTGGTTTTCATCACTTTTTACAGGCATCGCCCCCAGAAACCAAGTCATACAGAAACACAAGATGTCACAGTAATGTGAACTACATTTCACCTCCTCTGCTGTGACCCATATTTCTCCATCGTTAGTGTCAATATCCCTCCCTCTGTTCATGTATCCTTGGCGTGCCGTAGTTGCTGCGGTTCAGTTGATTTTAGTCAATTTGGTGATTGTGTCTGCTGATTGGTTCGCCAGGTGGCAGGTATGTATAAATATCAGCAGTGGCCCACACACTGGCCACTCCATTTCAACACGCCCTGTGTGTCTGTGTGTCCGTGCGTATTGCCTTAGTGTTGTTAGCTTAATACGTTTTAGCCTCTCAATTTTCTTTTTGTGCGGTTCTAAGTTCCTCAAAGACATTTTGCTCTTATTTACTGTGGTACCACGTAGCTTACCTGGTGCCCTGTATAGGATTCAAAGCACTCCCACCGGACCCCCTATGCTAGGAAGGTATGCACTTATGGTCGTCGCAAGACGCTTCCACTGAAGGATGTGTGTATTACATATTATCTTTAGCAATTTAAGGAAAACAAAAATAAGGCTAGTGATCTGAGACGTCCTTCCTGTCTTCCACCATATATTTATATGTACTCTCGGCGTGGTGAGGAGGACAGGGTAAAAGCCTGTGTTGATAGATCGAGAATAGATCCGTCCTTTCACTTGATCTTACTGGCTGCTGTGGCACAGGAACATGCCCATACAACGCTGCCAGATCTATTTGAAAGGTAGCTTATCAGAAGGACATGCGCGCATAATGCGTAGCAATGCTGGAAAGGAAATGCACAGGCTCCGTGTCAGCCTCCTCCTTCTATTTATATTCCATTATTTCCAGATCCAGCTGTGAGATGTTGTACAGGGACCACAACAACCTTTGTATGGTGACAAAATGAAACAACCTCGCTAATGATTGCATACAAGTCATGCTGTGATCCCTTGTTGAGAGAGCACACAGAAGGAAGAACCTGGGGAAAATGAGTATGCAAAGAGCGAAAACAAACAGAAAACAAAGGCGATGGATTGATCTGCTTTGGCAGAGGCACAATCACCCTTCTAATGCATCAGACAGAGTGGCAACAAAAGGATAAAGATCATTTTGGCAGGAAATACAGACGACCAGCGACCTGCTGAGTTTTAATAGACAACTGCTCCCTCTAAGTCAACGCGTGTCGTAGCCTGGTTGGAAAGAGAGAGCAGTGTTTTTAGTCATTACCCACAATGCAACGGCCTAGGTCTGGTGCGGTAACTAATGGAGAGGATAAAAACGGTGTGTAGTTCTCGATTGGTTTATTGTTGAAGCAAACAACTTTAACCTCTGGTTTTTCAAGCATTAAAACAAATGAGTGTTGTAAGAATAAAAGAAGATGTTTTGGGAAGGGTAAGTGGTCCAATTTGTAAAATGGCAATGGTTCAACATGAACTTAGTTTGCAAACACAATTAACCAGTGAAGATGAGGGGAGTTTAGCAGTAATAATCCAGTTGGTCTATTCCAGAGGTCGCCTGTTATGATCCTAAGAGGATTTTAATTAAGCTGCATTAACTTTACCCCACCGGAAATTATGAGGTCAAGAAGCTTTGATATTTATAGGCAATGATCATCCGGAAAACACACGTACTTTAAGACTCTCCCTCTAGGGAAGACTTTAATGGTAAGCTCCGCACAATCACCGAGAGCTGTGCTAATTATCTAAATGAAGCTTTGGACGGAAAAATAGAAGAGAAAACGTAATAGGGTTCAACCACGTATTTTGCTTAACAATTTCCTAACCATTGCAATTTAAGAGCTTCCCCAACGTTGTACAAGATGTCACAGCTTTCCAGAACATGTTTGATGCCATGTAGGGGTAGCTTTGATAATGATGCTGAGAATGTGGCCCTTGTGTCCTAACTAGGTCTAATAGGTACTTATGTCTTACTCTTTGTGTTAGAAGACACCCTGGCAACAGCCGGTTCCCTTCCCAGTGTACCAAGAGTACTTTAACTTGAGAGTATCTGTGTGTGTGTGTGTGTGTGTGTGTGTGTGTGTGTGTGTGTGTGTGTGTGTTCCATATAATCAATAACATAATCGATCAATTACTTAATAAATGACTCCCAGGGTGTAGCACAGAGACATTTAAGTTTAAAATGTCACGTTCAATAGCGTATTAAAACCTTTTGGATGCACACACACACAATAACCCACACATACACACACACGCACACACACAGACACACACGCACACACCCACACACACACACACACACAACGTCTGAACGACGTGCGCTTCCAGCAGAGATGAGCCAGGCACCGGGGGTAGATGACTACCACACCGTGAATGATCCACTAAATGCATTCTCACAGATGATTACTGACTCTGGCAGAGCCCAGGGCTGGATTCTCCCAGCCCTCTCTCTGCCATTCTCCTGCTTCTACTCTGCTTCTGTGTGCTGTTAAGTGTTCACTCACCTGTCACCCCGGCGACAGACATTTTCACAGGGGCTATTCTTTTTTCTCCTTTTTATTTTTTATTACTACAGCATTATTATTATTTTGTCCCCTTCTCCGTTCTGATTGATAGCCAGCCCTCCAGACACAGAAAACAAATATAACATGAGTG
>OMKQ01046214.1:0-15082 GCA_900302335.1 Phycis phycis
ATGTTTATACAGTATATATATATATATATATATATAAAAAAATATTTTTTTATTATTATTATTATTATTATATATTTGAGATGACGTTGACTGTGGTTTTTATGAAGTATCTATTAATGCACTGTATAAAAAGTGTATGATTTGATGATTTTTTTTAACAGCTTGGAACCAGTTTATGAAATTGTTTTCTTAGAACCAAAGATTCAATTCAACATATTCTACATTATCGACATCATGCTCCTTTCTTCAACGTGACTAATCTATAATACCGAAGGAGAGAACTCCATGCTGTCCAGGCCAGTACACATGTGCTCCTCGGGTGATGGAGGCGGAGAAGGGTTCCTGGAGAGCCGGAAGCATCCAGTTACTACTCAGTCAATTAGCAGACACTGTTATCCACTGTTCTACACTGTCACTTCTTACATTTTATGTTCAATCTGTACACCTTTGCTAGCAGGGTTTGTTACCAAAGTAAGATACCAAAGTCACTTACATTGACCAATGGCTGGAATTTCTCGGCAAGTAGCCATTGGCTTTTTCCACTGTGGTAAGGAAAGGTCAATGGTTAGTAAACAAGTGCATAGTATGTCATAAAGGCAATAAATTAGAGGTGATGAGGTGATAACCGTGTCACAATTTTGATATACTATTTCTTCACCAGATGACTCATATTGACCCACAGGAAATTATTTTATAACTGCTAATCTTAGTGAGAATTGAGAAGCTAACCATGCTACGCTATACAGCTTTCTGTAGTATTGTAGCACTAATCTTGGTAGAATTGGGACCATAGCACTCAGCAAATCTTGGTGATATTTGAGAAGCGCGAACCGTGCTATGTTACACGGTTTGCTGTAGAACTGTAGCACTATTCCTGGAAGCATTGGGAAAGAGCTGATTTTGGTAAGATTGGAGAAGCTAGCCGTGCTACCAAGTTTGCTGTAGTACTGCTGGAAGGCGCAGTCCCTGGGGATGGCTGGGTACAAGTAGAGCAGAGGGTTCACGCTCTTGTTGCTGGCCTCTTTGTGATGGAAGTTGCGGAGGATGTCGGCCAGTGCGTTGATCGTCAGCTCCTTCTTGTAGGGCTCCACGGCGTGCACCTTGGTCACTGTGGAACAAGCAGAGGTTAAGGAGAGGCAAGGAAAGGTTTATTTATAAGCAGAAGCTTCCATCCAAAGCAACTTTCAGCGAATTTAGACACATTGAGGATCAGCTAGGGGTTAAGGAATCCTACACAAGGATTGGGCGTCGAACCCAGGACAACCTTTCGCCTGGTAGTTCAACACTAGCCACTGTGAGTGAGGGTGAGGCCACGCGTACCGCCATTGGATTTGTCCACCCAGCTAAAGGTGATGGCTCCCTCCTTGATGCTCTCACTGAAACGCAGAAGGAAGGTTCCCATGGGCATGTTCTGCAGCAGCGTGATCGCCGACTCCCTGCTGATGAAGCCCATGATGTGCCTGGCGAAGTGAGTAACACTTATTCAGTAATCAAACAAACAATCACGTTGTAATTCCTGTATTGATTTAAAATGTAAATGACTTGGGGCGTGACAGCAAAGCAAGCTAAATTGAAATGGATCTTTTACCCGTCACGCCAAATTGGCAACAAGTGTTTTTTAATCAGGTCCAGAATGCCTTCGATCCAAACCCAGGTGCTATCACACTAACCACAGACAGACACAACGCAGTAGTTAGGTAGTATAACAACAGCAGCACAAACAAGTAACCATTCAAACAAAAGCTTAAGTTTGACATCTGAAAGGCAACAAGATAACTTTATCATTACAATTTACTGACCAGAGTTGCCACCTAATAGGTGACCAAATGTAAGTCGATAAAAAAAGACGTTTTTAAACATTGTTAAGGTTTGGTTAAAACCTATTTGGCTGGACTGTGTATGAAGCGCTAGAGGACATTTATTTTGAAACCACGGACACAGGAAATGGGGACATTCATTGTCATGGACAGGCATTAACATGCGGTT
The DNA here is from genome assembly GCA_900302335.1 of Phycis phycis. Lineage (NCBI taxonomy): Eukaryota > Metazoa > Chordata > Actinopteri > Gadiformes > Phycidae > Phycis > Phycis phycis. The sequence continues at coordinate 1,987 of OMKQ01046214.1, forward strand.
ATTACTAGACAGCAGGCTACTGTATGCTGAGAGGGTAAAGGTCGACCCATAGAAGGTGACCTGTTAGCTCTGCCTAACATTTATCACCCATCATTCGTCACCCCCAAAGATCTGAAGTTATCATATGAAACATGTAAGCTATCATTATCAACTTAGCATGGCCACTCTAATGTTAGATAGCCTAGATCAGCGTTTTTCAACCTGTGATATGCAGGAGTTTATTCTTGAGACAGACGAATTTCAAATGCAAAAAGAAAATGAATATATTCTGAATATACATGAAGTATGTATGAAGTTGTTATTTTTGTCGCTTTGTGCATTCCATCATATGTGGAACACACTGGGAGTGTAATCTTTTTCTTTTAGCTACCATCCACAGCCTTCTCGCTGTAATTATTGTCTATACAGGTGGCACTGGCACTATTTACTCAGCCACTGTATGCTTAATTATGTATTTGTTATTGTTTGCATTCGAGGGGGTCCGCAAAAGGACTTGACGACAATTTAGTGATACACCTAAAGTCAGTTTGACAACGACGGGCCTAGATACAAGTGTGATGACTAGTCGACTAATGGCTTGAACTAAGGATTACTAGTCGACTAGGGAAATATTAGCCCTACCGTGCATTGGTTCTCAAACAAAATCTAACAGAAATTGACATGAAGACCACCTACCTTGGAGAACTTGCTCCAGGTGACAAGACCATCGTGGTTATCTGAGGAAACAGGCAGTAGTGTACAAAATACATGAGACTGACTGCATGGTGGGTTGGTTAACATCTTAACATGCGTTAAGATGTGAGAATTAATGACTAAATGACTTGTTTTGTTATTCTGTTTCTATAAGTTGTTCAAGAATTAATGTTTCAAATAACTAATGCTGGAATTGTGAATCTAAAACTTAAACTGAGAAAAAGACATGTGTTTTTGTATGTTACCCATTATCAATGAGCGATTATTGATTGTTAATGTGTTCAATTATTGGTTAAGGAAAATGGAGGAAGTTTGCAACCCTAGAATTGACAATAACCTAGCTTAGCTGTTATTCTAATAAACTCACCCACAAACTTGTCCCTCAGCATGCCTAGCTGCTGCTCATCAAGGCCCCGTTCGCCCATGGCCTTGAACTGCCAGCTCAGCACCTCAGATAGTTGTTGCCAGGTGACAGGGGGCGGGTTAAGGAACAATAGATTCTACAGGAAATGGAAACAGCGGACAGAATGTTGATTATCAACTACGCTACCTCAACACAAGAGCTAAACTTTTAAAAACTTTTTCAAATATGTAATCCAAAAATATAAACTGATTTATATTGATGACACCTCCTTGTCCAATAATGTTCATATAATACATCAGCCACTCACATTGTTGAAGACCCTTCTGTAAACCTTTGTAACATAGGACGTCTTAGTGTTGATGTAGCATGACTTCCTGTCATTCTAAATCAATCAATCAATCAGTTCATAAATATTGTCTGCTCGGAAAATGCCAGAAGCAGGAAAATGAGTAAAAAAAAGTAGCTTTGAGTTGCTTTAAGGTAGTTGTGAAAGAGACCAACCTTTGGCTGGTGGTCAACCACCATAGCGCTCCACAGGATGGAGGCCCAGGCCGTGGTACTCTGGTTGCTACTGGAGATGACCACCAGGGGCAGCGTGCTGGTCTGCACCAATCACGATGGGGAAGCAAAAGGGTGTTAAAAACCTACAGATGTATCACGAAAACTGGACACACGGTGCAAAACCACCGACAGCTGGGTTATGGTTAGGATGAGCAGTCCTACTGCAGAACCACAGAACTTCTGCAGGGAGACGGCACAGAGCCCGGGCCGGACACCAGTAACTGTTCTGTCCTGTTCAGTTACGGAGCTTTGTTCTGTCTATAGGTATTAACAATATTCATCTAAATTCTGATTTGTGAGACTAGGACTCTTCACCCCAGCCCAAGCTATGGCCAGGAAACACTGTGGGCATTCTCACCTCGATGTCCAACGTCAGGCCTGGCAGCTTGAGTACCATCACACACGTGATGAAGTGCAGCTCCTCAGTCACAGTCAAGGGACTCTGGGGAAAAAGGACATAGTGTGAACACTTTCTTAGCCCTGGGGCAAACCCTGTCTTAACCCAAGGCTACAGTTAGCCCTGGGAGTTAACCCTGGCCTAACCATAGAGTGAAAGCCACTGCCCAATCGTTGAGTATGTACTGTATCTTGGACTGGGTATTGGTCTTGTACTGGGTCTTGGATCAAGTTATGTCTTGGATCAAAATGATTTTACAAACATGAATAATTGTGTAATAATTGCAAATATAGAAAAGTTACAAAAAGACGTTGGACAGAATTTGAACGTACCTCATTTTGTCGGTTGCTCTTATTTTTATCCTCCACGAGTGACTTGAGGGGAAAAAAGGACACATTTTGAATATATTATACCGTTGTATTCTTTTGCATCCATTCTATTCTTCAGTCCTGAATGATGTTGAACAACGTGTACATCTTTTGCCTTACATTCGGAAAAGACTAACTGCGGGTCATTAGCAAGTCCTTCAGCACAAGCAAAACAGCTTTGCAATGGTGTGACCTCCTTAAAATCAGTGGGCAGCAATAAGGAGGACGAGTGATAATACCAGGCTCTTGAACTCGGCCACCAAGCCGGTCTTGTCCACGTCCAGCAGCTTACTCACGTCCTTCTTACTGAAGTTGAACTTCCGAAAACTAAGTTAAACAAAACGAGTTAAACAAATACACAGACCAGACATTTCCACTACCAAATTCTATCAAGCACAGTATTACTTAGTATTTGTATTCTTCTTTTTTTTTTACTTACCCGTTAGCTGCTCCGATTTCATCAAAATCCCTTATTAAAAAAAAGAACGCATTTAAAACGATTCAAAAGTTCCCACATGACTTGAGATTATTTACGATAAGGCCTCTTACTTACTTGTCAAAATAAAGAGCAACTTTGGGCGTCCAATTAAACGAGGAGAGATTAACCAGGAGCCTGGGAAATGAATGCACGTAAATATAAATTCATTTTATACATATATGGGGCCGTCCAGCCAGACTGCCACTCCCGCCTAAAACTGGAAGTTGATGGGAGCTTGACACTCAAAATGTAACAGAAAACATTTGGGGGTTGCACTATAGAACAGGGCTTGACAATTCAAAAATATAATTGAAATCAGATAAGGCCAAGTGCAATATCCAAATCACAGGAGCTGACATTTTTTGCCAACGGTAAACTGTGTACATTAATAACAGCAGTTTTAAATTAAGTTTTAAATGAATTATGGTAGTGCTGCAGATCGACACACGTCACATCATGGCGGCAAAAGGGTTTTCAGTGAAAATTAAAATCATTCCCATTTCCAATGGTGAATCATATTGCAATCGTAAAAAGTATCGTCAAAATAACCGCAATATGATTTTTTTCAGCACTACTACACAATGCTTTGTATTACGCAGGTGTTGTATCATTTACAGTTACATTTACATTTAGGGCATTTAGCAGACGCTTTGGTCCAAAGCGACTAACAATAAGTACATTTGTCAGAAGAAGGTGAAACACTTCATTGCTGTTAATCCAGTAAATCAGTATCATGAGTTTGTTACAATACAGCTAATACAGTATCATGAGTTTGTTCAATGCTATTTCTGCCATGCAACTGTTGTGATCTACTAAAATGGGGCAGTGGCCTTATCAGCCCTTACCTTGTTTTGAGCGAGATGCGCACGTTAGTCTTGAGGATCAGAGGTCTGTGGGAGGAGCTTACCATGCAGGGCTGCGCCTCCACCACTAGCGCACTGCAAGGAAACACCACTACTAATTTACTTTATTAATTTCAAAGAAAATGGTTTGGCACCCTTGGTCAATGGGCCACTTATAAAATAATATTATAGAACTCACCTTTTCATGAGCTTTGTGAACAGGTACTGTGCAGTCTCCTCACACTGGGTCCTCAGGGACAACAGGTAGTCATTGGGTGAAGACTGCTGGTCCAATTCATGCAGCTTCCTCAGCAGTTGGAGCAGCTGGTTCAGAGCTTCAGCAGTGGATGTAAACCTGATGCCCACACACATGTGCACACACACACACACACACACACACACACACACACACACACACACACTCTATTAAAATGTTTAACCAAATGGACTTAATCAGAGTCATCACAGTGAAGTCCCAGGTCTAGAAGGACATGTGTAACGTACCAGGTCTAGAAGAACATGTGTAACGTACCAGGTCTAGAACTTCATGTGTAACGTACCAGGTCTAGAAGGACATGTGTAACGTACCAGGTCTAGAAGGACATGTGTAACGTACCAGGTCTAGAAGGACATGTGTAACGTACCAGGTCTAGAAGGACATGTGTAACGTACCAGGTCTAGAAGGACATGTGTAACATACCAGGTCTAGAAGGACATGTGTAACGTACCAGGTCTGCAGCTTGTCCAGGCTGGTGTCAAGCGGGGCTCCGATGCAGGCCTTCTGCTGTCTGAGCCTCCAGCTCCTCAGCTCCTCCTCCACCAACTTTAACACCACCTGCTCTGCCTTCTCCACCGTTTCCCCTATCAGGTGATACGCGTCCTGCACAGCCATTGGACAATAAAATAAATGTATACATTTTCATTTACATTAAGCAGGCGCTTAAGTAACTTAAGGTGAGCCTAAGAGAACTTAAAGCATACCCTCAAAAGTGGATTAGATTCACAAAAGCCATTTTCTCACATGAATGCCGTAAAATTGCCAGATAAAATTTTCTGGGAAAGGAAGCAGTGTCGGCTTTAATACGAGACACAACTTTCTGCCTTTTAAGCAGAATGCCACCATTCATACAGCACAGGCAATACCGTTATAGTCCCTTATAGTCCTATTATCATTTCCCAGAAATGACTTGTTACCTTTGCGCCAGAATCACTGGAGTTTTAAAACAAAATCTGTTTTTGCCAATCCTTCCATTGAACCCATGTCACGACCCGAACCCCTGGGCCTCCTAATCCACCATACCATGTTCACCATGAATGTAGTAACAACGGTCTTTACACTGAAAGGACGGTGTGGAGTAAACCTGTCACCTCCTTGAGACCTTTGCGATTGGCTCAAACAGTTCGTCAACCGAGCGCCATGCCTTAGCGTCACGCTCTGTTGACGAATTTGTGCTGGTAACGTCACTTCCAGAATTGTTCTGGGTAATGTTGCAACATCTTACGAAATGAACAAAATTGTATAAAATGACTGCAGTCTCCTCCACTGAAAGTGGAACTGAAAGTGACCAGTGGAAGTTTCAGTGGACTCACACACACACTAGTGAAGGTAAAAAAAAAAAAAAAAACGTTGTACGTGTACCAGTCTGGTTTGATTCAGCGCGCTGTGCATCGTCTCAATGCTCATCCTCATCCCTTGAAGCTTAGGGTACTCTGGCAATCCATTCAGCTTGTCCACTGGAGACATCAACAAACCCACCGGAGCAGCACAGCGTTAGACGGCTAGCAATCATGGAAACGTTGTTTCCGTAGGTTTGTGTGATGCGTGTGATGTGTATGATCAGCTCCTTTCCATTCTGTTATACCTTTGTCTTGCCACGCTTTCACAGCAAAGTCGTACTTCCCTAACTGCTCATCGATTGACTTGATTTCACAATCAGCCAACTGTAACCAAAAAACAAACACTTGGTTATTCAAAATCTTTCAACTCTATCAAGTCTTTTTTTTTCACTTTCAAGTACAATCTTTGAATATAGTTTTTTTTATAAAATAGTTTGTACTGTTCACGAACAGTGGTTCCCAACCATGGGGTCAGACAGACAGACAGAAATACTTTAATAATCCCTGAGGGAAATTGCTTTCGTTACAGATACTCCAGTTGAATGGTGAAATGGTAAAGGGAAAAGAAAAACAGTAAAGAAGTAAAAAAAAAACTGTATAGAAGTATATAAAAGTGAAATACAAATATAAAAATAAGTAAAAATATACATAAATCTAGGCATACACTATGCACTTTATGCAATTTCCCTTGAGGATTATTAAAGTACTTCTGTCTGTCTGTCTGTCTGTAAAATAAGTAGCATACAAAATAGCATATACAAAGAAATAGCATACAAGTCAGTGAATTACGTGAATTACAGTGAATTACGGGTCAATGTTCAGACCTGTAAAAATGGGGTCACAGGCCAAAAGAAGTTTGGGGAACCACTGTAGCATGATTACAAACGTGTATCAGTATGCATCAGGAATTAAAAATCATACGGCTCGGCAAGAGTATGTGCTGTCTGTGTCTACAAAAACCCCAAAAGACTTTACCTGAATATTCCCCCCTAGTTCTCTGATGTAATTGTCCAGCACTGTCTGGCTCTGCATCATTGCCTCGTTGGCTTTGCAATCCTATGAAAAGAGATGCGTTGACATATTTAAGACAGACCCCAGACATTATCCCACGCTGTGAGCTGAATCACTGTGTCCCAAAAACATATTTCAATTGGAAAAAGGGATTGCAAGCCGATCAAGGGTGATTCAGACATTCACCTCCTGGCCCAATGGTTCTTGGTTTGGCCTTGAATGGCTGCAGTATTTAGACAACCATGAAAAAGACAACAATGAAGATATGGGAAGAAAGGGGCCCTCCACCCATTTTTTTTGCAGGGACCCCCATGGATGTATAATAATTACGGCGGGGGTATTGGGCATTAACTCACACGGCTACCTGTTGACTAACTCGTTCTTAACATTATCAGTTAGATCCATCTCAGACATGACAGACCACGAACGGCAACCATGAATTACTGACCTGGAGATTCATCCTGGCTGATGCAATGATCCTCTGCTCCTCAGACAAACATCTAGAGATGATCAGTGCCATGTTCACTGGGTTCGCCTCGAAGAGGTCCTGCGTTAGATCACCTTTAGTCGTAGGCCTACCAGAGCCATCCACCTAACCTCTGCCTGCTCCTTAATGCCCTGTCTGAATTCACTTTAGGTCTTGCCACTGTAACTTATTTTCACCAGAATCCCAGAACTTAATTTAGCTAACAGCTGATCATTTATTTTCCATTGGCTATTCTCGAATAAACGGAACTTCATTACATATTAGATACACATTCATTCATACATTACACAACTTAGACTGCATATTCTATTCAAGGACACGGTTTCATTTCATACCAACATGGAATGGAAGCAGTTGTCCTACCCGCAGATTGTGTCCTAATTGTAGATAATTGGGTCCGTCTAAGAGGTTCCTCATCTGGACCTGGTGGCTGTAGCGGCCCTCCAGCTGGCACTGCAGCTCATCGTAAGCTCCTCTGGCTTGTCTCTCATCCGCGGCCACCGATTCCCTGCAATAGAATAACGCATAGAAGTGATAAACCACTGAGGATATTGCTCAATGTTTAAAGTAAAGGAAAAAGAATAAAGTAAAAGTTAAAGAATTATCTCAAAGATTACACCTCCGTTGTCAATGTCCTACTGGAACCATGTAGGGATAGGCCTATGTCCCTAAGAATGTCTATTTCAGTTTTTGCATTAAGAATATGAATCTACGGTCTATGAGTCTACGTAAAATGTTTATTATTCAGTAAGAGGTGTAAGGGTCCTTTACCAATTTTGGCCCTCGATCCAGTGAGATAGATTGCGCCGCGCGATCAAGAGGGTTGTCTGCTCCTTATACACCGCGATGACCAGCTCCTGAGAAACAGGGTCGATGTTCAGCAGCTCCTGCCACTGGGCCATCTAGTGACGAAAAAAACGGGAACACATCAAAATCCAACCTCATGTATGTTCTAACTGCGCGTTCGGTGGACAATTCGCAACCAGCCGTCAACCATATACCACTAGTTTATTTAGTTTATTTACACGTGACGTCAAGAAAGGCTGAATAGAATGAAGATTAAACTATTCGGGCTTTACTTCTTACGCTATTAAATGATTGTATTAAATTAAATTAGTAGATTCATATTCTACCGTCTAGATTGTTAAAAAGTGGCTTCAGCCCCCCCAAAAAGTCAGAACCTAGAATCGCCCCTGACATTAAGTAAATGAAATGGTATTTGTAAAACGGTTCCAAATTAACATTTTAATTATTAAGCTACTCTTAGTGTTAGAGCATTTGATCTATGGCCTAGGTGTTTAACTGTTTAACTTGCTTAGTTTATTGGGATATACAATATAGATAGATAGATAGATAGATAGATAGATAGATAGATAGATAGATAGATAGATAGATAGATAGATATCAGATGATATCAGAGTTGTCCTATATGAATACTTTTTCAATATTCTGGCTTTCTCGTTTCACAATATGAACACACTTACCCTTGCTTTTTGTTGAACCCAATGAGCATTGAAGGCTTTTCCGCAGTCTGCGTTCTCTGTGAGTCCAAATAGCCTCGTCCAAAACACCCTAGAGTTCACCAGCCCGCTCACGATATTGACTATAAAAACTACAATGCAAATTATATTAATTATTAACGATTTACCTTCTACTCCCTAATCTGATCTCCAACTGACTTCAAAAGAATATAACAATCACTGACACGTAACTTAAACTAAAGTTATCGTCTTTCTTCCGTGCTGCGCAGTCGCACACCCGACAGTCTCTGGTCGTCTGCTCCGTAATGTCCTCGGCTCTGTCGACTGCTTTAGTTTGGTGCGCAATCTTGAAGCGGGCGCAGCCACCGAGAATCACGTGTTTCTCGAGAAATAGCAACACACATTTCCGTAGCTGAGAAGCCTTTATCGAAATTACCAACAGAGGGTGACAAAGTGTTCAAATTGTCTGATCTTTTTTTTTTTCTTTTTACGGTAATTAACAGGTGAATTCAGTGAATAGGCAGTTCATACAACAAGTACAGTCTTTAAATATTTGGTCGGATTTGATGGAACCCGTTGGAAACACTGGAGTGAGTGTGACTCAAGAATAAAAAACCTACAGAAACCCCAGTAGACTCACGTTAGGTCAAGTTTGCCTATATGCATTGTACAATATATGTACTGTATATAAGCCATATGGTTGTACTCACGGTAGCTCAGAGATGGGGATCAGATTGGCAGACAGGTATGTATTGTCTGGTCTTTTTTTTTCTTTTTACAGTCCACGGTTCATACCAAGGCGCACGAGATGGCATTGACGTAGGCACTCTACACGTACGTACGCCGTAAAAGCCGATGTTGTCATTGAATTTGAAAACCGATGGTGTTATTGAGTTTGAAAACCGATGGTGTTATTGTATAGTGTGAATATAGTACGCGGAAATATAATAATTATCTAAATAAAGTAAAAGTGTGGCTGCAGCACGTGGGAAAATAATAATTAATAATAATAGATAAGTTGGCCAAAGTACTGAGATTAACTGAGTGCTTTATTTGATTAATAACAATGATAAAAGGGAACTATATACGACTATATAAACTGAATAATAACCCTAAATAAAAAAAACCTGAGTGCTCACAAGGATGATAAGGAGAAAAAGGCCTGTGGGTTAATTTTCCATCACACGGACCATATTTTTACACGATCTAATCAGTGGCCAATTACACGTAATGTATGGATCCAATGTATGTATATGAATTTACAAAACATTCAAGAACATTATAGATTTGGTGTGGTGTGGTGTGTTGTTGTATTGTGTTGCTGTTTAACCATAAACGGACCAAATGTACACATGTTTTAATTTTTTCATTTCATAGATATATATTGCTGACAAAAACAAAAAGAACCAAATAAAAAAACATACATGCAAAATATATCATTTATGCAAAAAAGATACAGATAGAATAAAAAATATAGTAGATGCAGTTGTTTGTAATACAAAAATACAATTCTGGGTTCTTGACATATCATAAAAGCAGGCATCAGGTCGTTGCAATGTCTTTACTCTGAGTATGGTGGGCTCATCTACAGAAGGAGGAGACAGATTTAAAATTAGTGGCCGAAAACAGCATTGCACACATTGTGCCTATCGCACAGTTGGGCATACATTGAACATGTTATACATGCGTGTATATAGGTAGTAGATTATGAACATGTGCACATACATCTAACTTTGAATTGTCAGGCAGCAGTTCATACATAACTTTGTCCCCATTTAATCAAAAAGTTGGCAGAATGTATGCAAAGTTTCTAATATATTTGGCGCTCAGAGGCAACATTGAAAGAAACAGTACAATGGTATATAAAAGTATATAAAGTGTGCTATCCTGTTACTATGGCCTTGTTTATACAAGCATTTTGATGCTCTCCTTCAAATTGTAAGTTGAAAACTGTTGTCGGATCGCAATGCAAAGGAGAGTTTTTTTCGCTGTCTAAACAAGTCGAGAACGGTTGTACAAGAAATTATGAAGATTTGCGGCATTATCAAAGGCACTTTAACTTTGAATTGCGCCTGAACGCAGACAGAGGAGACGGCTGGGAGTCCCGCGTCGTGCCAGTCGTGTAAACGGACGGGTTTCTGAATGCAGAAACAATCAAAAAATTCCAAAACTGGTTGCAGAATCGAGATATATTTCTCTCCATGTGGTGAACCCAAAAGCGGCTAATGACTTGTGATCATCGTGTCATTACGGAGCAGGCAAGTCTGGGACATCTTAGCTATTAGGACGCCCGCAGGTTAGACCATGGACACTGCTACTTGAACCAAGAACCTTTCATCTCGCAGTCCAACACCGTAACCACCACGCTAACCACCACCATCCTTCTGCGCACTATAAGCCAGACATTATGACCCAAGTGATAAGTCAGTGTCGAGGGTTGCAAGGTTCTTACTGCGTCGAAGCACAGCTGCTGATGCAGCATTTGGAAGACCTCGGGGCTCATGGGGGGCTCGGGGGATGAACAGTGGGTCAGCGGTACGCTCCCGTTGGACCTGAGGCGGACGGAGAAGAAGATGACGTGTACACTGCTCACCTTATTTAATGAACTCGCTGGCCATCTTGAATTCTAAACAATGCCGTGGGAGAGGATTCCCCATCTCCCAGTTTGTTTGTTGTTTTTACCCGGTTATGATTTTGCAGGCTGTGTATCATTGGCTGTTACAGAGTAACTGTCTAAACATAAACTGTCAAAAATGCTTCTCACCAGCTTCCCGAAACCCTGTTTGGACTAATTAACAGGTGAATTCAGTGAATAGGCAGTTCATACAACAGGTACAGTCTTGAAATATTTGGTCGGATTTGATGGAACCCATCGGAAACACTGGAGTGAGTGTGACTCATAATAATAAAAACCTACAGAAACCCCAGTAGACTCACGTTAGGTCAAGTTTGCCCATGTGCATTGTACAATATATGTACTGTATATAAGCCATATGGTTGTACTCACGGTAGCTCAGAGATGGGGATCAGATTGGCAGACAGGTATGGATGGACTGAAGTAAATACACAAAAGCACATGATCAGGATGACAAGAACCTTATGCTGATGCTGACCAGCTGATGCAAATAATGGCTAATAACAATTTAGCTTTTACACTTATCACCAGTTAATCTTGAGACGCATGTCATCAAAGGTACACAGAGAACACATTCTGTCATGCGGATGCTGACTTTAAGGCTACAGGGGTCTGGGTACATTGGTTGGACTCTGCAGCAACGTAGAGAAACCTCATGTTTCTATGAGGAGCTGGTAGAGGTTAGTAGGCCATCTTGCTGTAGGATGCCTACAAGTTAGGGTGAAGGCATTGGGGGATGGAAGCCAATCCTTCCCCTCACTATTAGTAGAAATTCAGTTGTCATTCTGAATTGGGATAACTCCATTCAGAAATTAAAAGCTCAACAACTGAAAACATGTATAAATGAGAATAAACCACAACAAACCAACCCAAACAGTGCCGTTACCTTTGCTCTGTGGGCTGTTGTAGTACCGGCTGAAGGCCTCGTCTTTGGGGATGTCGGGGTACAGGAACTTGAGGGGGCTCTCGGGCACCACCCCCTCGGAGATCACCTTGTAGTCCCGGAGGATGTCGGCGAAGGGCAGGGCTATCAGGCGGCTCTTGGTGTACGGCTCCACGGAGTTGAAGCTTGACTCGCCTGTGGGTAGGAGGAGAGTTATGGCCAGAGAGAAGTTGTCAGCTATTGCCTGACTTACGGACTTCTCCGTTTGATGTAGAGCCAAAACAAAAACCTGAATTATTCTGGGCTGACGATGGTGAAAAATTACATATTTCAGTTTGATAATTTGGTCAACACTGCTTTAGCTTGGCTCATCAAGTCATCGTCACATGTCCCCCGATATCCACACAAGGGTCGGGCAGTGCCAGTAGAAATGCACAGAACAGCAGCAGGCTAAACTAAGCTTAAAATATACATGTAAAAGTTGCATTTGCAGAGCTACACACGTGTGCGCTTACAGGTTAACCACTGGCTTGCATGGTGCCAGAGAGTGTCCTTGCCCATCTCACATTTCACTTGAAGTGATTGCAACACTTGTTGTTGTGCTTCCTTGTGACTTCAACATGCTAACTGGCCATGTGCTTCACATTTGTTTCTTCATTAATTAAAGCTACGGTTCTGTTCCTGGAACAGCAATTGTGAGTTCGTTTTTGTCTGTGTAATTCTCCTGGCGAAAACAATGTTTGTAATGCTTTGAGCCCTGGTACATTACATTACATAGTACAGTACATACATTTTCTATCTAATACTACGACTAACAATGCAGGCCGGTCATTGCTAAGTGATAACTTGGGTGAGTGCGTGCACGCGTGGTGCATAATTCACCGATGGACTGTCTGCAGCGCATTGGCTCACCGTTTTCAGCCTGCTTCACCCACGTGAAGGTGATCCCTCCCAGGTGGCTCTCACTGAAGCGCAGCAGAAAGGTCCCCGGCTCCTTGCCCTTGAGCAAGGCACGCTCCTTCTCCTTGCTCACAAAGCCCATGATGAAACTGCGAGGGAGTGGTCGGAAGGGATGTTCACGTTTGTGTTTGCATTTAAACTCAATGTAGTAGACGGCGCAACGACAGTTTTCTCAGCCTCACGTATCAGTCACTTTAGATAGAAGTACCCGATTTCATCAAAGTGACTTACAGTATATGTGAGGCTGAGACCTATGTACAGATGCACATTAACTCACCTTGGAAAGAAGAACCCACCTTCATCTAAAGCGACTTATATG
>OMKQ01046219.1:0-14552 GCA_900302335.1 Phycis phycis
GTGTGGCCTGTGCTTCTGTCTTTAGATTTCTCTGTGCAAGCTTGTGCACATCTGTGAAACCCTCTTTAGGGATTTCTCTTGCTTAACATTCCCAGGTTGGGTCTCTTAATTGGTTCTTGACACCTCTCTCTCTCTCTCTCTCTTCTCTCTCTCTCGCTCCTTTGCTCTCTCTCTCTCTTGCTCTCTCCCTTTCTCTATCTGGCTCTTTATCTCTCTCTCTCTGTCTCCCCCCTTCCTTCCTCCCTCATGCCTCTCTTTTCTCCCCCTGCCTCCTTTTATTTTCATTCGATCTGGTCGTGTTACGTACGGAGCTCACCCACCTCCACGCGTTGTTCCACAGTTCTATATTTAATAACACAGAACCTCATTTCATTAAGACATTTGTAAATGTAAGTGCATGTTTACATGGCCACAAATAACCTTATTATACTGTAGTTGGTGTAAGGAAATCTCATTCAGAAGCAATACTGTAACTATAGTAACTGTTGTGAAGGTACTATGAGGAACGTGGATAACCTGGTGGGTTTGCTCCTATCTGAAGAATAAGTCAGCTCTGTTCCACAGGCCACAACGTCTGCTGAGAACATGTTTCAGACACAGTAGAATCCAGAAAACATGTTCATTTTCTCCTCTCTTGGCCCACTCTTACTGTTACTCTTACTGTGACAAACACACACACAAACACACACACTCACAAAGAACACACTCACACAGTATTCAATTAAATTAAACACTCTAATCTGAAATATATTATATTTCAGATTAGAGGGTTTCAAATTGAATCACATATAAGTGTGAAAGCACATGTGTACAAATGCATGAATTGCAAATGCACACACACACACACACACACACACACACACACACGCACACACACACACACACACACACACACACACACACAGTAGCCTACGATAAGCAGAGTGTTACCATCAAAGGAACCCTCCAGCAGAGTATCTGACATCCTGCTATACAACTCTCACCTCTACATCCCACGCTTCTCCTGGCGTTGCTGTGCCCAAGTGTGCTTACACATAAGTGTGTATGTGTACCTGCCCTTAGACTTGTAAACTATCCATCTCCCACTCCCAGCGAAAGCATTTTTAGGATCTAGTGTGACTTAAGTAGGGAAGCCCCCAGAGGCAACGTGCAAAACATTTTTTTAGGAGTTTAAGTTTGGTGCGTTCAATGCCTTACTAACTCCTTCATAGGATATGGTACCTGGTACTATATCCTATGAACTAATTCGTAGGACATGGTATCTGGTACTAAGTAATTCATAGGACATGATATCTGGTACAGACTCCTTCATATGACATGGTATCTGGTACGGACTCTTCATAGGACATGGCATCTGGTACTAACCTTCATAGGACATTGTATCTGGTACTAACTCTTCATAGGACATGGTATCTGCTACTGACTCTTCATAGGACATGGTATCTGGTACGGACTCTTCGTAGGACATGGTATCTGGTACAAACTCTTCATAGGACATGGTATCTCAATCGAACGACATACTATCTCATCCAATTGACTCACAGAAAATGTATATTATCTAAATTGGTTATTTAGTCGTAGTCTGAGCAACTTACAAAATATAGGTATTATCCCATTTCAACAAGTTATTACGTCATTGAAACATAACCCTGTTGGAAATGTACGCTAACATAGGGAAGTCCAAGAGGAAATCCCCATGCCAAATAAGGAAAGTCACATCATAACAATGCAGCTCCACAAACAAACACAGGTGATTCCTCTCCACAGTCTAGATAAGATGATGTGACTGCATAATGTTCTGTTAACGCCACTACAATACGTGTACTGCAACTGTTCTGTACTATGGTTTGCAGCATTCGACTACTTTCAAATCGTCCCTCACTGATGCAGGGGGGCACCCTAGGCTTGACACGTCCACAGGGAGATGCTGCACAAGAACTTCAATCACATGATTAGGGTTTCTTAACTAAAGGAAAAACACTAAGGTGTAGGTCTATTTAAAAAAACACAGTTGCCTTTTTTCTGTAATTAAAAACTAAAGCCAAATAAAAGGGATTTGTACAACTTGTGGACGTGTACCCATGGATTGCTTGCAGGTCCGCTGGGAGTAGAGGGTTGTGTATGACTAGCATAACATGATAAAGAACAGATAAGAACAGAACAGATCATGTATTGTTATGTGTGAATCATTTGCAAGAAAATGGGAAAAATAGCATCGAGCCTAACTATCGTCTTAATTGGTGGTCATTTTTTTACATTGATTGTATCACCTGTGTTTGTGATTGGAGCTGCATTGATCTAACGTAAATGTCCTTATTTGGTATAGGGATTTGTAAAGGGTAAAAGGGCATTTAGCAGACACTTTTGTCCAAAGCGACTTACAATCAGTACATTTGTGGGGTTCGATATGTAGACAGTTGGAGGATCAAGGGGATCGAACCACTGACCCTCCGGTTAGTGGACGATCCGCTCTATCCACCCGCTCTGTCCACTTGGCTACTGCCGGACCACTGATCTGTGTGCGTGTGTGTGTTAATAATCCCAAGAGAGCAGTCTACATGTTAGATGATATTTTGAAACACGCTTGATGTGTGGTTACTATGCTAACCACAACAATGAGGACGTGTAGACAGGGTCAAATTTCAGCATCCGGGATTTCATCCAAAGTTATTTAAAAAAGATAGAAAATTATGAAAAAAAGATTCAAAATAATTATAATTTGATCATAGAATATGTCATTGAGAAGTTTTGTTTGGATTTTTTTTAAGTAGACTGCTCTGCCTGCATTTAATTATTCCTGGTTGTGCAACAATTCTTTACATTTCTTTATCATACATAGGTCATAAGTGAGAAGGTTGGAACTGAAATGAGAAAGACACGTTGTGTTAAGTGAGCTACTAAAACTAACACAAGTTAAACAAACTGCACAAATATGCACTCAAGATAACCTTTAAAACAGGCCTTGCTGCCATTGATATTCTCAGCATGTCGCCTAATATTTATGCAGTTTTCTAAAAACAGGATTGTGTTCTTGCCACTGGGCCGAGGTCATTTAACTTATTAAAAACAAACAAAAAACAGACAAAACACACACATTCTTACAGGTTTGTATAATAAGTTAGTAGTGGTTTCAGTGCACGTGTTCCCTACTATGTTGGTAAAAGGTGCTCATGGAGTCTGTGCTAATGGTGTGAATCTCTCTGTGTCTCTCCATTCCAATCCATTTTGAGTCTTGGGGTCACGATTTCATTCAAAATCGATTCTTGATTCAAAATGATTCCCAATTCTAAATCTCAGCCAGCACATTGGTTCACTTATTTAAGTCCACTGTGTGCTTTCGAAAGGCAGTGTGGCAAATTATTGCATGAAAGCAGAGTAAAATTGTGTAATTGTTATATTTGAAAATATCTATCAACTGAGAGAAAGAGAAAACTTAAAACATTTAAATTTTGATTTTGGGAAGTTGTGAATCGATCCACAATCATAAAGAATAAGAATTGTGATTATTATATGAATCTATAGGTTCTTAAACCCCTACTTGGTACATTTTCAGTGGGAACTTTATGTGAAAACAAATGAAAACATCTCATGAATACAAGGATGACTGCAGTTTCAGAGTCCAATTAGTAAACCTACTTGAGGTATTCTGCATCGCCAACAGTAGGGCTGCCAACTTCCTCAACCCCAAATGAAGAACGTTTTGTTCCAGGTGTGCGCGCACGCACGGCTCATTTTGACAGCTCATTTAACAGTGGCCAGCCACTCCACACACGCACCGTAGCCATCAACAACCGTGTGTCCAGAGCAACTACCACCGTAACCATCAACAACCGTGTGCCCAGAGCAACTACCACCGTAACCATCAACAACCGTGTGTCCAGAGCAACTACCACCGTAACCATCAACAACCGTGTGTTCATAGCAACTACCACCGTAACCATCAACAACCATAGCAACTTGCGTGAGTTTTGGCGCGTTTACAGCAAAGCCCCTCCTAGAATCTTTGGATTACAGTCACCTGCTGTTGGCCGTTGACAACTGGACAAGGCCGACGAGGCTGTGATTGATCTGGGACTGGAGCTGTCCCGGACGGGACAAATAGGAATCACCCAAAATGCGGGACATCCTGCACAATCTGGGATGGTTGGCAACCCTAGCCAGGCTCACCATTGCTGTTGCTCTGTTCCCTTACTCCTGTATTTCTATGGCAGCATATCACTGCAAAAAAGCTGAAGCAAAAATTACTTTGCGTGTGTGCAACTAAAACAAACAAACATCAGGACCTTTCTGTCTTTATTTTTGTCGCATCGTTCTCAGTATTTACATACGGGAATGAGATTTGTTCTCTGCATTTGACCCGTTCTATGGTACATAGGAGCAGCGGGCAACTAGCACATCTGTGCACAAAAAATATTATTGTGAGCACTTTTACTGCACTTGCGCACAGTATTTCTCTGCTCGCGAGTGCAATAATGTCGCCTGTGAGGAGAAAATCTGAATTGAGCACATAAAGGGAAGCAGCACGAAACGGATACCACGGTGTGTACAAACGCTGTGTTTGCCCTTGTGCTCCCAAAGTGTTTTCCTGTGCGCTAATATTTTTTCTCCTTGCGTAAAGATTTTCTTTTTTGCACCAAGTAGGCAGAGCCAGCCATGGCCATGGCGTCCCTGAATGCGATTGGTCTGCTGAGGTCTGAGGTCTCAGAACCTGCTTTGGAGAACAATAAAGCACAGTGTTACACCTCCGACAGCTTGCAGTTGTTCAAACATATTACTATGTGTGTCATGAATAAAAGCCGACCATCGGGTGCAGTGAACCATCTCCATCCTTGAATATTAGCAGTACTTTAGTATATAGAATATCAACAGACCAGGAAATGTAAACGGTATATATAAATGTAAACGTTTATATAAAAAAATATATATTTTTTGTGTAAATCGTGACAACAATCATCTCAAGTCTAATAAATCAGCATTTTTGCTGTATTTGTATATGTCTGTGTATATAGTCGTGAAAACGAAATACAAAAAGCTCCCTACATGAGGACTTTCAATGGCTATTTCTCAGTATTCGAGAAATCAACGTCTAAATGTGATAGGTGAGAGGAACCCATCATCTTTAGGGATATAATGGCCAATCACAGCAGGGATACAGTGGTCATGCTTGACTCCGCCTACTTAATCCCAAATACCACCACACAAGCACCACACAAATATCCCAGCGGGCAGGAAAACACTGTGAGCACGAGAGGACAGACTGTTGTGTGCAGGGGGCGTCCGCTGTGCTGCTTCACTTCTGTCATTGCTCTGGCGACCAGAGAAGTCCTGCACACAAGTTCTGTGAAAGTGTTCGCAGTAAGGATTTGTGTGCACGGATGAGCTAGTCATGTTGCTACTTGTGTTGTTACTTCTTTCACAATGTGATTTAATGTGCTTTTTGACATAAACACTACAAAAATAACATTGCCAAAGCAATTAAATGAAAAGCTTTAACACGTTTCAATGTTGGTAAAGAATATAATTAAATGTGGTTGAAATTAAGAAAAATATGCATTACTATATGACATACCTTAAATAAGAAGACATTTGTTCAAGCAACATTTCACAAATCGGACAATTTGCATCATAGTTAAACCTTTTCACTCTCATTGTTTAGAATTTATAAACGCAAATAACAAATGTATGTGTATGTATCTCTCTCTCTCTCTCTCTCTCTCTCTCTCTCTCTCTCTCTCTCTCTCTGTCTCTCTCCCTCTCTGTCTCTCTCTCTGTCTCTCTCTCAGCCATGCATCTGTTTGGACTGAACTGGCAGTTGCAGGAGAATGAAAACTATGGGGCATTTGAGAACGGTGCAGGAGCAAGGGACACAACTCCTAACACCAACGTCATGGTTTCTGCTGACAACAGTAAGTCTCTGAGGTTAAACAAGAGGGCTGTTATCAGAGTGTGCTTGGTATATAGCCAGTAGATTTTGATCATTACCACCCAATAAAGCTAGGGAAGACTATTAGACTATTAGAGGGTAGATTATTAGTCAATGGTCAATGGTCAAAGTGGATTAAGCTGCTATATTTACATTAATAATCATCTAATCAATCTAGTCATGACAATGACATTTTCATTTGTCAGACAACCGTCTCACGTTCACACACACTCAGGGTTTCCTGTAATGACTGCCAGCTGCCATTAGCAGTCCATTAATTAGCACAAAACTATGTGCCAAGTGAGTGCCATGTTGTGTGGGGGTGTGTGTGGGCGTGTGTGGGTGTGGCTTTGTGCATGCATACATGTTTCCATGTGTGAGAGACAGTGCTGCTTTATTCATGGCTCACACTCAAACACTGTGAACTTCCATTCACATGCAGGCATTCCTACATATGCACACAACTCATACATTTCACCAATTGACATCACATCTGCACATGGGCTATATACTTTACATGTACAGAATGGTTTCAATTTCAAATGTTCCAATGTAATGTGATAGTGGCCTGTTGTATGGTGGCAGTAAAACCATGCTTGGCTGGGTAGTTAGAGGTTAAGGTTCACACAGGGCAACATCTGTAAATGTGTTCAAATCTAAAATCCATCTACTGTGGTACACATGGTGCTATAAAATGTACGTGAGTCGTTAAGTAAAGAACACTTGTCATTCAAGTGTATTATGAAGGAATACTACACAGTTGTAGCTCTGGTCAGTGTCATTGTGATCTAAAAACTGACACAGTACATGAAAAACAAAACTAAAACAAACCAAGTCTAAAATGATGAAAAGCGTCTCCATGTTGAAGAAACGTGACAAACGCACATGTCTGTGTGAGGAGCTCCGTATTTTTCATTTTTTGTTCATTCTGTCAGCATGGAATTGAATGCTGAAGACGTGTGCTCTCTCTCCTCTGTCTCCCCAGGCAAGATGTTCCTGGTGGAGAACAACACTATAGACATAGGGGAGGTGGACGTGGGGAGGAGAGCCATACAAGATGTCCCACCAGGTATTCCACTATTATACTAATTCAATGTGCTTTTATTATAAAAACAAATACAGATATTGTGTTGCAAGTACAGTATAATGTTGTATTCACACTGGGCTCATTCTTCCTAGCCTTCAACTCTAGTGATTGCCGTGATTGGTGGTTATTTTATATCTGCCATTTCTGTATGTTGTCAAAATTGTGTTTACTAAAATCCTATTTTAGCAAACACATTTAACAATGACAATTGGATTCACCTGAGCATTGACCTTTCGCTTTGTTGCTGTTAATAAATGTATTCACAAACATTGCTTTTTCATTATTTGTTTTGAAATTAAGGAATATGTAATAACCATCTTAAATACCAGATTTGATATATTATGACAACAAACTAACAAAATTGTGGAGAACAAAATGTCAGAGTATTAGGAGATGGGTTGTGTGTGCACTCGCTGACATACAACAATAGTGATGCCTGTACACAATAGAAAGCACTTGGTGCAATAACTTGATATGAATGGTGTGTACTCTTGGTACTCAGAAGTAGTTGACATGACATAATATGACGTAACAGTACATGTTTGATTGTATTACAGACGTGTTTGTTGTTATGTTATTTGTAATGTTTTGTTTTGTTTCATTATTGTCCTTTTTTTAAGGCATATTTTGGCGGTCCCAAATATACATTGACCAGCCTCAGTTTTTGAAGTTCAACATCTCAGTCCAGAGAGATGCATTGGTTGGAGTCTATGGACGCAAGGGACTCCCACCTTCCCACACGCAGGTAGAAGAATGTTATGATCAGGGGAACACCAGGGCCGGGCTGTTCTGCCATGTCTGTGTGCAGTTTGACATAATCCAAAAGAATGTGTGCTGCCAATTGCATGTATATCTATGTATCTATGTAGAGTACATTATGTGTTCATTCTGCTCAAATGATGTATATTTGGAGACAGTACTAAACTGGTCAGTGCCCCATTTCTAATATAATCTGCCAAAATCAAAACATATATATATATATGTTTTGTAGCCATAGGAGCACATATGTACTTATATAATATATATAATATATTATATAATATATAATATAATATATATATACACATATATACTTAAAATAAATTAAAAAACAGTGTTTTTGAAAGCATTTGATCAATGGTCCCTAATGATGCCAATTTAGGAAGAACAATATTCCTTTCGACAAATACCATCATTAAGAGGACTTTACCATGAGAATGAGAAGATTGATTTGTCTATTGCCAGTTGCTTTGTGAGATCTTTTATCTGAAATGTAGCATGTGCTTCTTCCAGACTTTCATTATCACTAAACAGTGGTACATTTGCACTCAGGGTACTTGCAAGTCTAATATACAGAGCCCCTCTACTACAAATCTGGAATCCCAGTCAGCTGCTGCCACTTAGATTTCCATGGGGTCACGAGTATTATTACCACTTGTTATAAATGTATCTTACCCTGAGTCAAAGCAGTCCCTTCAGATCTGTTCTTGCTCTGCTCTTGTTTGACGAGAGCATAGCCTGTGGTCAAGTAAGGGTAGTAATGTTACCCTATTTGCTTTAATTCTGAAATCAGTTTTGAAATATTCAGAATAAAGCTTCGCAAGGCTGCACACTGATTTGAATATTATATTATTATTCAATGTTAGGCTCATTGTAACTGTCGACAAGGCCACATTTCAATGATGCCTTTTTTTTCTCTTTGTTTTTCTGCGTGTGCTCCTGTACTAGTACGACTTTGTTGAGCTTCTGGACGGCAGCCGGCTCCTCTCCAAGGAGAAGCGTTCTCTCAGTGACACGGAGGCGGTGCGCTTACACTCGTCCAGCGCTCACGAGGACCACGGCATCAGAGTGGCCCGCCGCACGCGATCAGTCAACGTGCACGAAGCCGGGTTCATACAGTTCATGGACACCGGTATCTGGCATCTGGCATTTTACAACGATGGGAGAAACAACGAGCAAGTTTCTTACAACACCATTGTCATTGGTAAGTTTCTGAAGAAGACTGAGCTGGGTTTAAAATGTATTGTGGACAAGATGGCCAGTTTAATCCACATCATGAATTTAAAGTTTGTCCTCTTTAATAGTCAAGTCAAATGTACTTATTTTGGCCCCGCACAGCAAGAACACTTATCTCTTTGATGGCCCCAATAAACTCTACAAAAAGACAGCAAGATTTCAGTCTGAGAAGGTCAAAACTGATTGCCAAGAATTTTTTTGGCAATTTTTTGTTAATTAAAACATACCTAATGAGTGAAATTATATGTCTTGGCAAAAAACAGCAGAAATTAGTATACTGGCTGTTTTTCCTGATTTTCTATTTCTATTTCTGTCTCAGAGTCAATTATGGAGTGCCCTCAGAATTGTCATGGCAACGGAGATTGTCTCTCGGGAACGTGTCACTGTTTCCCCGGGTTCCTTGGGCCTGACTGCTCCAGAGGTAACACGCCTCCACACATTATGGGCACACACCCACAAATTGAAGCAAAAAGAAAGACAGAGGCAACTGCATTCATGTTACGCATAATGTGTGCACACACCTACGCACACACCCTCACTCACAGGGAAGCACAGCAATACGCCATTTCTGTTAGCATTGATAGTTACTTACCTCCTGAAAAGGTATTGTTATGATATGCTGCTCATATAAAGAACCATTGTCAATGTTTTCCATGACGATATTCAACCATAACTGGTTATGTTTGGAACAGCTTAATATTTGTCCTTCACAAAGGTATTATAAGATATAGTTTTCAGCTTAAGATTTGATACATTTTCCATGTATTGGCTGCCTCTTTTGATCTTGTAAGCTATTTATCAAACACACCCATCTGTTTAGCAAATGATCTCCTGCCCTTATTATATCCCATATGTCTCATGGAGATTAATGAAAATATCAATACATTTGAGATCACTATACCCTGGTTTCAATATGAAAATGTATTGATTCTCAAACCAGCAATTATGACTTTTGACATATGGATTATTAAGCAATGAATATTGCATGAGACAATGAAATATCAATACATTTTTGAACCCTATACTCTGTATTCCAATATTGTAATACAAATATACAATGGTATTCATATTTCATGAATGATTAACAAATGAATAGTGTATGTCATGTTGTGGTCTTCATCTTAACCTTCACGTTACTGTTTGGAGAAGGATGCACCTTTTCAACTCAATGCCCCCGATTTGACCTACGACACTGCTCCCTCACCTGTCCTGTACCCCCAGCCGCATGCCCCTTGCTGTGCAGTGGGAACGGCCAGTATTCGCGAGGGCGCTGCCAGTGCTACAGCGGCTGGAAGGGAACGGAGTGCGACGTGCCGTCCAACCAGTGCGTTGACATCCACTGCGGAGGTCATGGCGTCTGCATCGTCGGGGCCTGCATCTGCAACACCGGCTACAAGGGGGACAACTGTGAAGAAGGTACATGAACACATAGCTGTACATGTTCTGTGTTGTAGCATGTATGGCTAGGGTATGAACATGAATACGTAAATATACATGTTCTGTGTTGTAGCATGTATGGCCAGGGTACAAACATGAATACATAGATATACATGTTCTGTGTTGTAGCATGTATGGCCAGGGTACAAACATGAATATGTAGATATACATGTTCTGTATAGTAGCATGTATTGCTAGCCACTTGCACTTCCTGCACCCTGTATGACCATTAGGAAGCACTATTACATTCATTGCACAACAGTCGTGATGTTTATTGCTGACACCTAACTAAGTAATGGTTTTAATAAACACTTGATGAGTGAAATACATTTTCATGTGCTATATTTAAGGTACTGTGCACACTCAATGTGCACTTTTCTTACCCGAGGTGGAGCTCACTGCAATCACATACTTAACCAGCTACCTTGCTGCACCCCTCAGAAACTGTTTATTGTTTGATTCAGCAGTTCAGAAGGTCGCCCTGTTTGGCTTTTTAAGTCCATCAGTAGAACAAACATGTATTGATTTTGTTTTTTTGTGTTTTTTTCCAACCTCAGAATCAAAATGGTTCTCCCAATTCCTAAAACTGTACATATATATGTGTGTGTGTGTGTGTGTGAGTGTGTGTGTGTGTGTGTGTGTGTGCGCGCACACACACATAATGCACATAGTGTGGGTTCACGTGGATTCTGGCAAACGGGAGATGGCAAACTGGATATCATTTTAGCGGACAAGGACAGTATGGTAAAATTTGGTGAAGCTGGCAGAAAATCCCGTCAGGAGTAACAGTAGATGGCTTTGCCGTCCAAAGTTAGAATATTAAAACTTTATAACCATCCTCTGTGACCAAATTTACAACCGAATGTCCCCCGCACAAGGAGAAAACGTGGCTGGAAAACAACAGCTAATAATTAGCATTAAAGAATAACATGCATTACTAGAATAATTACATTAAATGATAAACTAAATAATTCAATTTAATATCAACATTTTCTTTTGACGGCATCACCATAGCAAAATATTGGCGTGCGTGTTTCGTTTGGCAGTTTTGCACCGTTGGCCTGTTTGTTGTCCCCATGCTGTCCAGAAGGTGTGTCCATCTGCAGTGTGTCTGATTCCTGCTGAACGCAGGATTAACATCACTGATGATGCCTGGGCTTACACAACATTTAGTGCTTCTTTAAGTAAGTGTTATATATGTATTTTGCGCTGTCTTTCTGATGCTACTTAGTGGACTGCATAGACCCCAGCTGCTCGGCCCACGGAGTGTGTATCCACGGGGAGTGTCACTGTCAGCCCGGCTGGGGCGGGGCCAGCTGTGAGCTGGCCAAAGCCATGTGTCCTGACCAGTGCTCTGGACACGGGACCCACAACGCAGAGAGCAGCACCTGCACCTGTGACCAGAATTGGACCGGGCCTGACTGCTCTTTGGGTAAGGGCTGGATGCAGACCATGATGCAGTAGTTGAGATCTAGTTGTTTTTATTTTAAAAATGTGGACCTCTCGCTTTATCCACAGCTGGTATTGTCGTGAGCGTTGCGTTGTGAGAGCACTGGAATTACCATTTCAATTCCATGAACTTTTTTCATGATACCGGGGAATCTGCTGATGAAGTGGTGAGCTGGGCAGGAATAGTAACTGATCCATTCATTCAAAGATGAATAGTTGAATGGAGGGATAACCAGATACATATTGAAATACATTTAACAGGATCCCTCCTAAAACCTGATGGTGACCTTGCCTGTTCAACCTTGCTCTTTTGAAATAGCAACATTTGTGTGTGAGTTATTATTCCAGTTACTTATTTCACGCCCCTGGAATCTTTTTTCATAATTAAATGTCTGTAATGCCATTCTGTTATTAATGTTGGGAGCAGATGTCCCTCATTAAAATGAAGCCAACAAGACAACAATGTAATTGAATGGATTGTGTTCCAGATAAGTGGGGTTAAAAAATGGTTTAATTCCATTTTGACTCACTTCAGAAAATAAATGAGGCTGGGGTTGAGGGAAACATGCAAAGGCATGATTCACTGAAGAGCCGTAGCAGCATTTCAACTGAACCAGGGAAGGCGGGGCGTCCTGAGGTGTGGAAGACAGAAATAAAGCTAATAAATGAGTGAGAATATAGCACAAGGAGAAGTCGGATGCACAACCACAACAGATGGCTATGACGAAAAAAAGTCTTGGTGCAAGCGGTGTGCGTTTGTGCGTGTGTGTGTTTGTCTTTGGTATGGACTTAGACACCTTGCATCATATTTTCAAATCCATCTGACACACACACACACACGCACACACATTGTTTCTCATATTTTTTAAACAAACAATGCACACACGCACACAACACTTCCACTCTTGTTCTTGACCTTTGACTGCATCTGTCAAAATCAAAACATGACCACATGTTCACACATTCGCACCCAGTCATAAATATACACCAACCCCTGAGGCTGCGTATGCCTTTAGAAACACGGCTGCATTTTGTCTCAAACCACCATTGTGTGTGTGTGTGTGTGTGTGTGTGTGTGTGTGTGTGTGCACATTCAATGTCAAGCATTCAATAACATGCACACGCTTTTGATTTAATTGTCATTAAAGATTGACTACCAAAGTCAGTAAATTGAAATTGTTGATGCTGCTGTTGTAGGCTTGACGGGTAGAAAGAGGATTTCACATCTAAATCCAGCGTCTGTCCAGGAACCTGAATTTATGTTTGCATACTTATGTCTTCTGTGCTCTCTCTCCAACCAACTTTGTCACCTACTATGCTCCCTTTTCTAAATGACACCTGACATGCCTGAGCAGGCTTTGTTTATGTGGACTGAATGAAGAATGTATAATGTAATGTTTGCTCTGCAGTCATTCTGCTCAAATCAATACTGTTATGTGATGGGCTATCATGCTGCAGTCAATTGCACTTGTCATACAAACTGGTCTTTTACGGGCATTTTTCCTATTAATTGTCCAAAACGTTTATCATCCAAACAACATTTAATGGTTAAAGGACAATACAGGTCTGGTGATGAAACCATTGTAACTGTCTCTTGTGGCATCACTAAAACATCCATTACCAATATAATTTGTCAATCCCAAGAGCATTTAGTGTGCCGACACCCTCGCTAAGAATATAAACAATAGCAGTAGCACTTTGGTAGCATTTGTGCTAACCAGGAGCAGCCTGGTTCCAACACTAATTTAAACAGACTTGTTACTTTGTTTTAATCACCCCAAGCTACTGCGACCAATGTGCTGCTGCTAATGTTTGCACCCATGGCGAGGGGTGCGAAAGATCTGAAAGATCTATTTGTCTGTCATTCGGATCATGCATTAAAGCCCCCCAAAATGATAAGACCAATCAATGATCACAAATGGAAGCAGCAGGTCTACCTCACAGTACGTGTCATGCACGCATTTAAGCGCGAGAGAGACTCTCACGGTAGACATCACCATTCATAGTTCATCTAGAAAGTAAACAACGGAGGTACATGTTTCAATGTTTCAATGATTAAGACTTGTACTTTGAATGTAAATAAGATGCCAGAATGCATAAAAAACATTAAAATAGTGCTTGTTTTTTAAAAAAAGAAGTCTCAGGGGAGCGTCCCCTCAGCCACCTCTACAGAGGTCTGGGCCGAGCCCTCAATGTCCTCGCATCACAGGAACGCCTCTGAATGCTCTTTGGCAGAATCGGTACAATGAGGTGATTTTGACAGTTGCGATGGTTTCATCACGTGACAAGTGAAGAAGCATTGCTGGAGTGGGCCGGTCAACCCTGTGTTGTTTGACAGAGGTCTGCACCGTGGCCTGCGGCAATCACGGCGTGTGCTACGGCGGGCTGTGCCGCTGTGAGGAGGGCTGGACGGGGACGGTGTGCGACCAGAAGGCCTGTCATCCTCTCTGCACTAAAAACGGCATTTGCAAGGATGGCAAGTGTGAGTGCGACCAGGGATGGACCGGGGAACACTGCAATATTGGTGAGGCAGTGCACACACACACACGCACACACACACACACACACACACACACACACACACACACACACACGCACACACGCACGCACGCACGCACGCACGCACACACCCACACACACACACGCGCGCCAAAATATCCC
>OMKQ01046226.1:0-16301 GCA_900302335.1 Phycis phycis
CGAACGCGCAGATGGCGAGCCTCTTCTGACGGGATCTAATGGGGTCCCAGAGGGCGGCTCTCCACGTCGCGCAGCGGCGCGCTGCGGCGCGCTGCTGACGTCCCGCTGCACACGGGAGACGTCGCTGGGGACTTCAGGACGACCGTATGTGGACACGCACACACACACACACACACACACACACACACACGCACGCACGTATGTCTCTCTGTCTCTCTGGCCGGACACCTGTCTGTCTGTCTGTCTGTCTGTCTCTCTCCACCTGTCTGTGGTGGATGTCTGTCTGTCTGTCTGTCTGTCTGTCTCTCAAGCCGCCTGTCTCCCTACTACTCCCTACCCCTCGCTACACGTCCGTCTCACTCTACCTAGCTACATGGCTCTCTACGTGTCTGTCTCTATAGCTGTCTACCTGTCTGCGGTTCTGCAGTTCCTCAGTGTTGTGTACCGCACGTGTGTGCACGCACACACACACACACACACACACACAAATATAGATGTGCACACTCACACACAAACACATTCACACCCATTTATCTAATCCTCTTTGTGTGGGATGAGTAATTGAGGGAGACTTTTAATACGTCAAGTTTGAAGTCTTGAAAAATGATTTGGTCAGATGTTGAACCAAACCCATTTTGTGGGGAATCGTAAAGGTACACTGAGGAGAAGAAAAGAAAATCATACATTTTCAGTTCTTAAAAAGAACTTTGAAAATGTTCAGTACTATTATACTCTCAATGGAATCCTGCACACACACACAACACACACAAACACCCATGGACACACACCCATGGACACACACACACACACACACACACACACACACACACACACACACACACACACACACTTATCAGGATGATTCACACATGACGTCCTGTTTTCCGACGCCGTCTCTCGGCGGCCATAGCGGGTGCCGCCATGGTTGACGACGTGACTCTTATTTCCTCCCGTTCGACGGGATGTGATTGTACAGTACGGGAGGGTATGACGGTGTCTGCTGGAATGAAGGTAGGCTTCATCCGTCCAGTGTGTTCACTGCGAAACTAAACTAAACACAATTGCAAGTTTGTGGTACTTTAGAAAATAATAATACTTTGAGTGCGTATTTTATTTTCACAACGTTTCACCAATTTCAACAATTTCAACGTTAACAGTTAGCGCGTTTGGTTGTCGAGTTATATATATTGTGAACTCGAAGCGTGTCATATATATATTATATCAATTCTTCGATATAAATGACATTTTTAAAAGTCGAATCGGCTCGTCGGGACCGCCGTGTGTGTGTGTGTGGTCAGCGGGAGAGTCCATTTGGAGGACGGGGGGGGTAAATGATTGATGTACGTCATTGCTCCAAGCATATTGGCTGTTAAACGAGACAACATTCTGGAATAGTCGGCCGATAGTAGCGCACACATTGTCCTCATATTGTTAAAGTGAGTTTGTAGGGTTGGTTATTTTGGCTGCGCCTCGCCTGTAGACAGCTGTGTGAAACCCTGATAATCCAGTTGATTCTTCTCAAGTGTTTGAACCCCGCAAAAGCAGAAATTAATCAGTAAAAGCTTTGTCGGGGATGCCCATATTTTGGAGAGCCTCTGGGGGCACTGATGAGTCAAAGATAACACGGTGCAAAGCTTTGTTCTGTACATCGGCCATCAGCGCGGACTGGTAGACACACAAGAGCAGCCGTATTCTCAAGAGATCTAAATTGGAACCTGGAAACAATAATGGAGTCTATATAGAAAATACTAGAATGTCTGTTTCCTTTTTCGTGTACCGAAAAACAAAGAGACCGCAGACGGATCTATCTAACGTAAATGTACCTAGTAATAGGCCAATCTAGATAAATACCAGCCAGATGACGCTGTAAAGCTCAGTCTAAACACACACACACACACAGGCACACACACACACACACACACACACACTTTATACAAAGACTCACCAAACGCTGTTTAAAGTTACATTTGTCAATCACCATCCAACACAAAGTTAATTGGAGGACTCTACCGCAGCGGGTTTGATTATTTTATGTAGCCCTCCATCACACCCCACATCCAGTCCCATCTTTCCTCTGAGATTGGTCTCATCTCCCTTAATCACCAGCAGAACAACGGAGGGTTCTGTGCGGGTTCTGTGCGGGCCGATCCCGCTGGATGTCTGCAGAGCCTGTTTGGGTCCCGTGCTCCGGCAGTCGGGGCAACATGTGTATGGTAAATTGAGGGTAATTGTCAGAGGTCTGTGCTTTTGACCACACACTGCGACGCACCAGATGAGCTCTGCCTGGGGGCTGTTTGAACTGCACCGGTGGCTCGCAGCGCTCCGACCCACAGTGCTTTGCTGTAAAGAGACACTTGAGAGCGTGACTGACTGGGGGCGAGACGTCACACCTTAACTTAACTTAACTGTTTCCCAGAGCCGTCCACTTTCTTTCCCTGTCAGTAACTTTGAGAAAAACAAATACTTGCGTAATTCAAATAACTTCAGGGTGGTTTCCAATGCTCCAGAATGTGGTATTAGTAAAGCAAGGGGGGAAAGATGTGGCTGAGATGTCTTAGCTTATTTTCTTGTGCATTCATCAATGTCAGTTGGCTTCAATCAAGTGTAAAATTTCACAATAAAACAACGATTTGTATTTTTCACCGATGTGACTTTTTTCGTGGCTAAACTGAATGGAATCAGCTGCCAGGTTTTGATTCAATCTGTTACTTTTACAAACTACACAGATACACTATCACCATTGAAACATAATTCAAATGTTCCCCATTAGAGACACCAAACTCTCCTAACGTGCCACAGAACTGAAGACAGAGGGTGTTATCACTGCGTTGCTCCACTCACAGGGTCTCCAGGTTGTGCAGGCCATCAAAGCATCTCTCGGCGAACGAGGCGATCTGGTTGTTGTGGAGATGGCTACGATCCAAGATAACCAGTTTAGTTAGTCAGTGGAAACAGCACCAGGTTCTTATGGAACCAATAGCTACCTTTGTCTTCATTGTAACTACCGATGGTTTAGATGAGCTCAACCGAATGTGCTCTGAGATCTGAAGTTTAACTTAAAAACATTCTACAATGAACTACAGAGTAACTCGTAACAAAGACAATCAAGATCTCTGATCGTCTTATAACGAGACACAACAAAGCCACAAATGTGCTTTTCTGAATATAAACAAAGAAACTCTCTTCATCAGACAAACGCTGCTCATCTGAAGTGAGTTAACCGTAACACTCGCTCCATAGATCCACACATTACATGGTCACTCACAGGACCAGCAGGTGTCTCAGCGCATGGAAGGCCAGGTCTGGGAGGTGGGAGATGCGGTTGAGGGCCAGGGTGAGTGCCTGGAGGGCCGGCAGGCTGGCCAGAGCGGCCGCCGGCACCTGGGTGAGCCGGTTGTCATCCATCCACAGATAGCGCAGGGATGCCAGACCCTTGAAGCTGCCTCTGGGCACGGCGGACAGGGTGTTGGCGTCCAGACGTCTGGTGGAGGTTCAGAGAGGACGTTGAGGTGTGGGTGAAATTGCATTGGGATTAACATTCTTTTACAGAAGCTGTCAATTTAGAGAGGGTCATCAAACCGCATTGAAGAAAAAGGAATTCTCAGCACTTTTTTTTGATGTGCACGTCTGCATGCCAGTTTTTGTCTCAAGAGGATGCAGCAACAAGAGTGTAACCACTTTTTTTGTTGGTGTGCATCATGAACCTCTACGTTCTTGGTGTGGCCAGCTCTTATTAATTGTCGAACACCGCAGCTCGATGCGGAATAGAAACGCCTCACAAAGAGCCATTCTGCATCCAGGGAGGTCCGTGCATTCCTCTTGTGCATGGTAGTCATTTCTGGTGGGGACACGGCCGTCTGACCGTGTGCCCTGGCAGCGCCACAGGCAGCCAAACATGTGCCCCCCCCACCATAACCCCATAGTCTATAGTGTGTGAATTTAAGTTATAACCATCTAAACAGCTCTGAGCCGTGTTTACGCCAAGCTGAGCCGTCAGCAAACAACAATCTGATTCAAATGCAGTGAACAGCAGTTAAGGATTTGGGGGCCCGCAGGGCGCAATATGAGGACCGCTCATTTTGTGGTGGGAAAGCTGTGTGTGTGTGTGTGTGTGTGCGCGCTTGTGTGTTTATTTCAGTGCCTCTGAATAGAACCAGCCAGACAAGCGACTTCAACCAAAACATGTCCATGGATGGTGATGCTCGGCAAAGATAAGATGATTCAGAGGAGTCCCAGAGGGATAAACATACGATGCTGCAGATGGCCGTAGACAATGGGTTTATTTATAACCACATTTAATTAAATCTATCAAGTTGTTTTTTTTATCGTCTTAACCGTACTCTTTGTCTTGAATTGTCTCGGTTCTCTCGTGGTGCCGCGTGCGCCCGTGGAGTGATAATGACTTTTGAGGTAAACAGGGGAGCACTCACAGAGAACGTAGGTTCCTGAGGTTCTTCAGAGACTCCGTCGGGACCTGGCTTAGATGGTTGTTCTGCAGGGTTCTGTTTGGAGTGAGGTTGTCATAAAACAAAAAGCGCTGTTTAAAAGCAGGCAGTTTATTAAAAAAACAGAGCACTTAAAATGCCTAAGTTATTACTGTGAGGTCGAACGCTTTTTATCACTAAATTCATAAAACTTAGAATTACTACAGCACAATTCATGTTTCAGCTGTCATTCTTTGAACAGTTTAAACAACTCATAAAATGTTATGTCAATGAGAAAAACCTTTCACATACAGTACTTGGAGCTGAACAAGTCCTGCGAACGCGTGTTTGTGGAGAGCATTTAATTTGTTTCCTGCGAGACGGCTGTGGAAAGAAAAAAAACACAGGACCCATCATGGAAAGACTTAATAAAGGTTAAGGGAAAGTGCCTTGGACATGAAACACACATACATATTTTGTGTGTGTGTGTGTGTGTGTGTGTGTGTGTGTGTTTGGCAGCGTGCAGCCGCGTGTAACCGCTGGCTCCGACCGTGTGGACACATCTGCGTAATGTGAGTCAGCACCCACTGGAGTCCGCAGCGCGCCGGCGAGCGCAGGGCGAAGGACGCAATTACTAACGCGCCGCACTGCGGAGTAACCGAAGAAACTGCTCCTGTTGTCGCCGCGTTTCAATATCCTCAATCCAAATACCAGACCCACACGAGAACGCGGGCTGGATGCTTTTTTGGACTCTAATTTTAACGTGTTTTAGTGCGCCTGGCTCGGTCCCCGATCGTCCACGTCTACTTCACCGACTCCTCGTTCCTACCCTGTGCTGTGTTTTGAGTGCTTGCTGCCGCGGCCTGACTGGGAGGCCGGAGGTGGACGTGAACCGCACGGCACCCAGCGGCGCTGCGTCAGGGCTTCGTGTGGTGTAGCAATGGATGCATTCTGGTCATTTCTTTCTTCAATTGTGTCAATTGTGACAAATATACGTTAAATATGATAAATATGACGTGAACACACCATAACAAAATACTATATTGGACATATCATTTTTTTAAGGAATACATTTCAGATTTTGTTTAGTTTTATCTGAAGAATTGAGGCCCGAACACATCGTCAGTGTGTAAACGACAGTGCGATCATAGCGTGGACCTTACAGCTCCCGCAGGGCCTTGAGCCTGGAGAAGGCGCCGACGGGCAGCGTCGTGAAGTCGTTCATGCTCAGATCTCTGAACGGACCAAGAACACAACACAACACAACACAACACAACAGAACAGGGCGCGTGTTAGTCAAACGGCACGTGGCTCTTCATCCTCAACAACACGACGCGCCGTCATCCATCCTCTGTGCGCATCACCGGGGCTGCATCTCCCCGGTCGACCATCGCAGCAGCGGTGTGGTTTGGTCAACACGCCCGTTTTCAATTTGTGTCCAGGACATACGCAAATACAGCGGTGGGTTCTCTTCTACAAAATATTGGTCTTGGTGTGGGTTTTTTTTTTTAGCATGGAGGTGAACGGGAATGGAAGATGTCTTTGAAAAATCTGGTACTTAAAAGGTGGTCATGTTAAAAAAAAAAAAAAGGGAAGAACCAGCATCATACAAAAATACGAATGTGTGTGTTTCATTTGAAGCAGCCAGTGTGGCTGAAGTCTGTCAAAACACGTTGTTTGTAGTTTGAGGCATTAACATCATGACAAATTGTCATGGATTAAGATCGTATGTTGCCAAACTGAACACATCTAAAGTTATACTTGTGGAGGGTCGTGTCGTGGCACTGGCCAGCTGAGGCTCGCAAGCCCAATAAACCAACCAGACCTATTTAAAAGTGAGCAGACGGAAAATCATTTCGATAATATATTGGATCT
Organism: Phycis phycis; assembly: GCA_900302335.1. Lineage (NCBI taxonomy): Eukaryota > Metazoa > Chordata > Actinopteri > Gadiformes > Phycidae > Phycis > Phycis phycis. The sequence continues at coordinate 6,300 of OMKQ01046226.1, forward strand.
GGAGAAGGTGAACATATGCTAGACAGCACAACCTTCTTAATCACACACACACACACACACACACACACACACACACACACACACACACACACACACACACACACACACACACACACACACACACACACACACACTTCTCCGTGGCCCCGTGGCAGCACACCGCTGTCCAGTGCGTTAAGCTACACCGTCACTTCCCAATTAACGCAAACTGGGCCCCTCCGTCTGACCCGACCTGTCCAGCTGACCAATCACTGCCTGGCTTTTACTGAGACTTGACGAACGCTACATTCACTTTACTTTCTTATACTTCATGGTCATGTAAACAATGCCACTGTATGAAGAGAATTTGTAATTACATACCCTTTTTGGAATGTGTTTTTGCATATGCAAGGATTGGTGACAATACTGTTCCCAATATTAAATGTACTAAAAATTATTATTGAATCTAGTGTGTCCATACACTGTTTATCATGTTGGAACTGTGCGTTATAGTTCATTTAATTAATTATAAATAACGTCGTTTTTAACGTCGTGTAATTTTGAAATTGTTTTTAAAACATCAATGTGTTTTACATAACTGTTTTACCAAGAAATATTACAATAACCACTCCAAAAATAAACATGCTACAAAAAATAAAAAGGAACATATTAAAAAACACATTATTATAATATAGTCCATGTTACTTCTGTTTGTTATTCTGTATGTTGTCAGACTTGCCAGATTTGTGTAGAAAATAACAAAATTCGCTAAATAATGAATAGAAAAAACACGCACAAATCCAAGAAATATAAATGAAGACGCACAGGAAAAAAACACGGTTCACAAATTCATTTTCACGACATTATTTTGGAGGCAGCTGCGCGATTTAAAAAGCACTTTAACGCAGAGATCGCCGGCGGGCCTGGGGGGCTTTTATTGTGATAACTCATCTGAAATACCCCACCTTCCCAGAATCATATTTAATTTCAGCGTAATAGAAATCGAATGTACGTCAGGCCGACGTTATGTTTTTATTTGTATAGACCAGCCGTATAGAGGCCTACTTTTCATTAAATCTCGCAAGTGTATAAACGCAGTTTGAGTCTGAGATCATGACTTCACTTGGGAATGCAGTCGTTTGACAATTATTGACTATAGGCGTAAAGTAGCGTGTTGGTCGGCAATAAACCATTAACCGTGAAGTAGGCCTACCGGCGCATCAAATGAAGCTACTGAACCTTGCAAGCGCAGACGTCGATAACAGATTTGTAAGACGTCGCCTTTGACTGAACGGCCCCCACAGCGTCAGCAGACATCAGTCAAATGTCGGTGCCTGTTTTTCGTTCAAGGCCTACATACATTAATTGTCTTTTATCGACGAAATATTACTATTCTTTTAATTTACATAATATATGCCTATAATGCAATTCAGTGCAGATAATTGGTGGACACAGCCTGCTGAATTGAGATTGACATGAACGCAGAGCTGGATTTTGCAGAGCAGATGTACAAAAAGTTTTTTTTTTTTTTTTACTTTTTCTGCCATTGGAAATAAAATATTCCTTCAAACGAGCCCATTTGTAGCCTACATACTCACAAATACGTCGTCAAAACGTTGATGTTGGCCGGGGCGTCGGTGAGACCCAGGTCCGAGCAGTCCGCGGTCCGAAGTACGCCGTCTGCTTTACACCTGCAGCCCGCCTCGCACGCGTCCAGCGCCTCCACCCGCGCGCGACGCGGCAGCAGGTGTAGCGCCGAGGTGACGAACACCAAAGCAACAAGCTGTGACATCATCATGAGCCCAATGCACCGCAGAACACAGACAGCAGCTGTCAGTGAAGCGTGAGGGCGCAGTGGAGGTGCAGGAGCCGGTGACGGTGCGGGAGCTGTGGCTGGCAGTGCTTCCACGCGCGGACTGTCCCAGTTCAGACCCCCGGCATGAAGCACTTGACTTATGGTGACGCAAACTTTTTTTTTCTTTTTCTTTTTTTGTCAATGCTGGGAAGTTGCCTAACCTACAACAGAAAGTCGACGGTGTGCGTTAAGGCAGTAGGAGTTTGCTGCCATCTCCTGGTCCGTGATGACGCCATTGACTCGGGGTCACCCAGTCCCGTGTCTGTAGGTCGGTATGGACCCGCCAGCAGGTTCAAGGTTCTCATCGCTCTTCCCCAATACACTGCTAAAGCAGATGTACGCACCTGGGCTAAATGTACAATTAATTACAAATATTAGGCCTATTCACAAAATGACTGAAGTAGGCCCACTGCTAAATATTTAATTTATGTTATCATGTCAATGTTGCATAACAAAACAGCACCTTTTTTTAATTTATCATTTAACTCTTTATTTTTCACCTGATTCCCTTATCTGTTGAACACGATCGAGGAAAGGTCTCTCACTTCATCGCCAGTGCAGTGATGAGGCGGAATGTCCATAAAACTCAGTAAAACTGAGAACCCAACACACGCACTGCTGATGAGTACGCAGTAGACCAGTGATTGTTCAGTGTAACTTCTTACTGTATTAGCAGCAATGAAATGTTTCACCTTCTGATGACAAATGTACTCTTTGTAAGTCGCTTTGGATAAAAGCGTCTGCTAAATGCCCTAAATGTAAATTCCGGGCTGGGTGTTTTGAGTGGGGTGCAGAGCATATGCCAAACAGTCAACGTTGAAGAGAAGACCACGAATAAACACATGCTACGTTAATTCATGTTCCGATGGCTGATTATTTGATTCAGGCCCAATCGTTGCAGTTGTTTGGGTCGCTCTGTGTTTTTTGAACAATAGGCTACATGAAGGCATTGTTGATTCCTGCAATATTGGTAAATACTTTTTCTTTTCGGGTCGTGACTTAAAGAGTAATGACACATGTGGGTCCTGAGGCTGGACCAGTGGAGAACCACTGCGATGGTCGACGTCTTCCATGTAGTCTTGCACAAGACATCCCACGGCAGGAATGCGAGCACCGGTGGGCCAGTTGAGTCACAGCGGCTGGACAGCGAGGTGAAGTCGTTCAGTCGACTGGCGCACTTTTGTATTTACTGTGCTGGTAACCAATCCGGGGTGTTTTCGGTTTGTTTGAAGTATGGAGAATGATTAAATCAGAGATCAAATAACTACACGTATTAGCAACAACAATAACAAAAGGCAAGTTCGGTAAGTAACCAAAACAGCGGAGATTACTCACCATGTGTTTCAAGCTGATCATATTTCAATCGAAATTATACGTCTAACGACAAAAACCCTCATTGCAATTGCTTGTCTACACAATAAACATTTAATTCATCATCAAGTTCTAACATTACTTTTCTTTTTGTGACCTTTTCATATAATACACAAATTTGCTATTAAATCGCTCTCTGCCTTCCTAAGCTGATGATTGGTGTTCGGGAAGAACAAACCGGAGGTTCGTCCGCCAGGAAACAGGGTTGAATGTTAACAACTCAGTGACTGCATCCTCCTCCCAGACGAGCCGGGCCCTTGGACTCACAGTGACAAAACAACGTCCCCGTCTGCTGCACAGCCTGCTTCAGACGTGCTCCGGACCACGTGTCACCGTGCACGAGACGCACGACAGACATGAGTGTGTGTGTGTGTGTGTGTGTGTGTGTGTGTGTGTGTGTAGTCACTGACTCATTAGACTCATCACCCACAGCTGGGTCTGTCGTCTGTAATTGAGCCGCCCCGCCCTGTGGCCACGCCCTGTAGCCACGCCCCCTCGTCCGCTATTGGCCTCGTCGCGCCTCCTTCACGATCACGTCTGGAGTCCCAAATGGACCCTTCTCACATGTCGCCAATTGTAAAGGTAAAGTAACTTCCTACTCCTGTTGTTTAAACATGAGGTAGCACTAGCACGGTCAACATAACAGATCCAGAAATAACGTTATGAGCTACACCTGTGTTTCTGCCCGTAGAGTAGCACTGAGGTGAGGCAGAGCCATCCGTTACAACCTTTGACACCTACTTTCAAATAAGAAGTACATTTTACAGCAGTTTACATCATATTTAATCCATTAAGCGAGGCGTAGCTAGCTAATGTACCACCTCGTGTTCCATTCTTTGCATACAACCAATAAGGCTGGCTGACCCACGTCCACAGAATCCTTAGATCACAACCGTGCAATTCAATCCAGCTGAAATGAACCCCCTCCTCCCCACACACTCAGTCATGTTCAGTCTTTGCTCTGTCTCTCTGTTCTCTTTCTCACACATAAGGTTACTAGACAAGAACCTCAAACGCAGTGTGTGTGGTACGTCGTAGCTTTTTGTTTTCACCAAAACTACAACACATCACATGTGCATCTACTTACACTCATACAACACACAGTCCAGGTCTGCGTTGAATAAGAGTCATACATGTGTGGCTGGGCTGAGTGAGTGAGTGTGTGTGTCTGTGCGTCCTCACACGGAGCTGCTTGTGTTTCGCTCTGTGCGGGCAGGGTCTGCTGGGTGAGGTCGCCCCCCACGGGAGAAGAGGAGCGATCTCTGTGTGCTTGTACACACCAGGAGCCACGGAGAGCCCGAGGAGATGAACACGGGACGGTGGAGTGGTGTGAAACAGGCACTGTGAGACATCACTGCAGCCGGAGGCATCCACGCTGGTGAAAGACCGACAGAATGCCACGCAGCTGGCTGCGTGAAATGGGGGGGAGATGGAAACAGTTTCTTAAGATAAATGATGACAGTGCTGGCGCGTGTTTCTGATTTAGTCTAGCTTAAGCATCAGCTCTTTTAGAGTGAATGCTGGCTCTGTTGTATATTGTAATATGTCCACAAAGGTAATTCTACCGGTATATACCTATATATATGATTTGACGATATGATGTTTCCACAGTCACTGTCACACCATATGATATATATTTTTGGGACAAAATCTATGATCATAGCTACCTCAAAATTGTATGCCTGGACTTTGAAGTCAATAGACTCACAAGTACAGACAGACAGACAGACAGAAGTACTTTAATAATCCTCGAGGGAAATTGCCTATCTATGTTCATGACATCTATGTTCTCATAATATTATTTGGAGTTGTATTTCTTAGTTTTTGTTTTGTTCAAGATTAAAAAAAAAGCATGGCACACCACATGAGCTTTTTCAATGTTTTGTTTAAAATTGAAAACATGATACATTTATTTATTGATTTATGCATATGCATGTTCACATAAAGCAACATCTTGTTAAGACTAATAGTTAAGACTAATAATTATTTATGCAAACGAATAAATGAAAATTACTTGACGCTGTGGACAACAAAACCATCAAACTGTGGGGGTTTTTTTTGACAGGCACCTTTTAGGACAAGCTTACACGTGACGTATGGCTTAGTGGTCCTTCGGGCGTCTCCGTTGCATAGAAACCAAAGCTGTAGGAAGCAAACATGGAAACGTTCTAAACGAGATAGGTAGACACGATGTGACGCGCTTTCCTTTTCATTATACACATGACCCAATTGCCGATATTTGACTGCTGGTCGTCGTCATAAGGCTGTTAACCAAAGTATCGACCTCGCTAGCCAAGTACCAACTGTTACTGCATTTGTATGGGCTGAGTGCGACGCAAATGTAACGTCACAGGGACTATGAGTCTTCGGTATGATTTAATACAATGAATAACCATTTCTCTAACAATACAATGTCCACCGAAAGAAGAGTTGGCCTTACGTGGATGAAGACCAAGCCAATTAAACGGTATCATTCATAAACAATCCGATGTGACGCTTCGTTAGCGAATAAGAGGGACGCGACCAGGACACACAACACTACAACCGTGGGACAATTTCTGTGTCAACACTTCCATTTAGCCCATTTACTGAAGCGAGGGGACGATGGCTGGGGACGCCAGCAGCATCCCTGAATTGGACCAGGAGAAATATGATTCTGACGAGCAAGTCAAGATCATTTGTTTAGGAGACAGTGCTGTTGGTAAATCAAAGTAAGTATTGAATTTATCCTCCCATGCCCTGAAACTATAACGATCCACGCATTTCTAAATGCATTCACATTGTGTGCTGTATTGTACGGTTATATTCATGCATGCAGCATGTGTTTGCTGTTTCTCGTTGATTCAGGCTGATGGAGAGGTTTCTAATGGACGAATAGTATCCTTTTTAGTTATATCTGTGTGTTAAAATACTAAAGATTACTGGATTTCTGGTGAAGGACTTCAGAGGTGAGTGCGTCTATTCAAATATTAAAATCCAACCTCATAGCCTCTGGATAAGATTCTTAACTCTGCCCCAGTCGCCCCCAACAGGTCTCTACATACGCTCTGACTCTCTACAAGTACTCGACTACTGTGGAAGACAAGTCCGTTGTGGTTGGTAGGTTTCAGCCTCTCCTTCGTTTAAAATGATCAAATCTGCCATGTAGAGCCAAAGAAGGAAGGCCTGTTCAATGCTGTTGTTGTCCTCTGGTTTGGTTCTGGTTCTATCTTGCAGATTTCTGGGACACCGCCGGCCAGGAGCGGTTCCTGAGCATGCATCCATCGTATTACCACAAAGCACATGCATGCATCATGGTAAGAAATGTTCCTCTGACGGTAAAGCAGTCTGCTGGTGTGTGGGCAATAACAAGGAATAAAGAAAGGTTAGACATTATAATAATGTCATTTTACGGGCGTGTTTGTCGAGTTCACAAAACAAATGGTTTAAATTACAACTGGAATTGAATTGGCCGCTCTTAACGGGGTACTTAGCGGAGACTAGCAGAAAATGTAATGGAATATAAATGAACAAACCAAATCATACCGCCAATCATGCAGCATGTGGAATAGCTGAACCACATCTGACTGTGGAAGCCACAAAAAGCTTGCTTGCCATTTAGATGCTAAGTACTATCTGTGTCCTACCGCACCAAGTAGCCTACCATGTTCAGTGTCCTACCGCTCCAAATGCCATACCATGTGTCTTGTCCAACAGTCTGCTGAACGGTTTCCTGTGTTGTTGTTTTCCCCAAGGTGTTTGATGTCCAGAGGAAGATCACGTACAAGAACCTGACCAGCTGGTACAAGGAGTTGAGAGAGTACCGGCCGGAGATCCCATGTTGTGTGGTCGCCAACAAGATCGACGGTGGGTTTGTCGATTGTAAGGGGACACAATATAGAATGGAATATAGAACATATGTCTGACAGACGATATCGTGTTTCAAGAATGATGTGTTCTTAACACAACATTTAACATGTTCTCTGAACTCTGTCATGTCACCGTCCCGTCCCAACAGAACAGAGGAGCCTTTGTTCCATTTCCTGATTCAGGATTAAGCGAGATGTTCAGGTGGTGAGATCATGGTGGAAGAATAACTGGCTTGATGTTTCATTGTGTCCACAGCTGACATGAAGGTGACCCAGAAAAGCTTCAACTTCGGCAAGAAGCAGGGACTGCCCTTCTACTTTGTGTCTGCTGCCAACGGAACAAATGTGGTGAAGGTGATGCTTCTGAGGTCATCACTCGAGACACCCTGACTACTACTGACCTACTAGTGACCTACTGACTACTACTGACCTACTACTGACACCCTGACTATTACTGACCTACTACTGACTACTACTGACCTACTACTGACACCATGACTACTACTGACCTACTAGTGACACCCTGACTACTACTTAAGGAACAGTGTGTAGGATTTGGTGGCATCCAAATCCTTAGACAAGTAGTAGACAAGTGTCAAGCCATGAGGTTCCATCATAGATTCATGAATTGTATTTAATAATTTAGTCTGTCAAAAATATAGGTCATAGCTTAAAAGTATTTAAAAATGTAAAACACATCCTCTCTAGAGTGCTTTTGGCTACTGTAGAAACATAGCGGTGCTACATGGCAGCCTCAGTGAAGAGGACCCACTGTAGCTATGAAGGGCTCATTCTAAGGTATCAAAAATGAGATTTTTATTCATGGGATTATACACTAATACAATGGACTTCTGCAAAGTCTAACATGCAGCATATCTAATATGTTACTCATTTCTGTTCATATGACACGAAATATAATCACTCCTTGTCTTGACCACAGATGTTCAGAGAAATGATCAAGAGAGCCGTGGACTACAAACAAAACCCCAGCGACTTCATGGATGAAGTCATGCAGGAACTGGAGGTACTTTGTGTGTTGTTCTGTCGTGATCCCCGGGACCACGTCCACCCAGACCCACCGGCTCAGGCCATGTTTACATCACTGACACAGGCCAGCCTCGTTCCAACACGTTGGCACCCTGACTACTACTGACCTACTACTGACACCCTGACTACTACTGACCTACTACTGACACCCTGACTACTACTGACCTACTACTGACACCCTGACCACTACTGACCTACTACTGACACCCTGACTACTACTGACCTACTACTGACACCCTGACCACTACTGACCTACTACTGACACCCTGACCACTACTGACCTACTACTGACACCCTGACTACTACTGTAGGTCGCTTTGGATAAAAGCGTCTGCTAAATGCCCTAAATGTAAATGTAAATGTACTGACCTACTACTGACACCACAGGCCACCCTCATTCTAACATGTTGGAAGAGTTTCATTAAAGGAAGTGAGGGCTACAAAGCATAAAATGTTTGCCTATACATGAGTCGTTTGCCTCTGTAAAAACAACAGTACTTTACTGTGTGTTCATGATGGACTTTCAGAACTTTGAGCTTGAGAAAAAAGAAGACCCAGTGTGTGACGCGGTGGAGTCGGACAGCCCCGACTTGGCCTTCAAGGACAGCGACGGCCCTCTGTAGAGTCTGGCCCCTCCGGACGCCGCGGACGCCTGCAGAACAGCGGCGGCGGCGGCGAGGGGAACCGTCATCCGACGCTCTTCCATCCCGGACCTGGATTTTCATTTTCAACTGTGACCGTTTTTTTCTAAAACACTGCCGTGACAAATATTGGTTGTGTCCCTTTAGTGATTCTGCCAGCCTGTTCCCACAGCGCTCAGGAGAAGTGTGTGTTTACCATAGTGCTGCTCTAAAGATGCTGACCAGGGTGACGCTGGCACACAAACCTGTTATATTCTTTGTGCAACGCGCGACATATTTACAGTAACGTCAGTACATTTGTATGTATCACAACACCGTTTGAATGTTGATCTTGGGTCATCTGTGTACTGTAATGTGAATGTGAAGGTGGAGATGGGGGGGGCCCGTGCACACACACACACGTACGCACCTGGGGGCGTGTCTGCGCCTCGCAGGGACACCTGATGTTTGAGTAACGTGTGCAATTATTGTAGGGATCCGCGGGACTTAGCTGCTGTCGCGTCATCGTTGAAAGTACGTCTTGATTTAAACATGTAATAATAAAATCGTGTATATAATGTTGAAATATTCAGTTTTGTGTCATAGACCCTTTGCACAGAGGTGTATGCGTCTACTACTCTCAGCCTGGCGTGTAAATGGAGCAGAGCCGTAGTAAGTGTTATGAGGGACACCTGTGTTTGTCCCACGATGAGTCCTCAGTGAAAAGGGTCTATAGGTCGCTACATATGTTTGCATGGACGAAAGTCTGTTACCCACACCGGCAGGGAGACGGCTCTCAAAGACCTCAGCATCAGGGGCATGTTGTTTAGCTAGGAGCCCACTGAACCACGCCTGGGACAGACAGGAGGAACACAACAGCCAAATGATGCATATCTATATATAGGACTTTATCCATCTCTAGGCCTGTATTGTATGTAACATATATTAAAAATATGTTTGATTGGGTTTGGTCTTGCTTCAGACACACACACTTTGCACACTTCATTAGCAGAACAAGACAATGACGGAGTTAAACTTTGAATTATAAATTTATTACGTAAGATAACAAACATATATCTCTGTGGTGGATATATCTCAGATCTGGCTACAGCCCCCACCCCACACACACACACACACAAAACCCCAACCCTTTCTTCCTTTGTATGGAAATGAGAAAGTTTACTTTCCATTCTATTTATAGCCTCTTTTTCTAACTTCCACGTACGAGGAAGGGCTTCAGAGTGCGGATTAGAGAGATTAGCGAGGCCGCGAGGATCCTCCG
>OMKQ01046228.1:0-14296 GCA_900302335.1 Phycis phycis
CCGTCTTAAATGCATGGGTACTGTAAATCCAGCTGCCCAAAATGTCTCCATCCAGAGTGGTGTGAGTGTATGAGCCATGCATGCGACCCTGCCCCTTCAGCATGAGACACTGCCATGAGTCTGCTGGGACACGCGGGTATAAAATGGGACCATCCAATTATTTCCGTTCTTCGGGATGACGGCAGAATTTTTTTTTACGCGAACGAGAATACATCCCTGCGTCCTGAGAGATCAACACAGGCGCTATGGGTGACATGGAACTCAATTGGTGTTCCTGTTTCATGTTAATGCCGTGTGCATGTAAAGTGTAGGGAGATATATATTTATGGGGTGTGTGTGTGTGCGTGCTGTATATCTGTAGTGTGTTTGTGTCATTTAGAGCGCGTTAGCTATGAACAAGTGCGTGCGCGCACGCGACTCCCTTATGATGGCGGTGGCGGCGGCGCCACGGTGGTGCGGCGTCCTCTAGGCCTCGCTCTCGCCGGCGGACGAGGTGTTCTGGGCCTCCTCCTCCTCCAGGATGGGCACGATCAGGTTGTCTTTGGACATCAGGTTGTACTTCATCACGAAGCGCGTGAAGCGGTGACATAGGAAGGTTTCATTCTGCCCGACACAAACGGCGTTTACAGTGGGTTAACGGTACAGCGTCGGATGAGCATTGCGTAACATAAAGGCGATACGATGAAGTCATGGGAATTAAATGTATGCCGTATTTATGTGAATTAAGGAAAGGCATTCAAACTCTTAAAAACTAAAAGCATGGTTCCCTGTCAAGGATGTATCGTCCTTTAATCAGCTTTAATTGCCCAAACTTCAATTCAATTAACTGAAACACCAAATTATTGCATTTTTTGTACATGTAGTCGAGATCCTTGATAGCTCTTTTTCCAAGGGACACTGACCTCATACTTGTCAAATATCTGGCGGTGGTGGAAGTACGCGTGCGAGAATATCCTATAGATGCGGCGGCAGACGGAGCCCAGCTTGGCCACAGAAGACTCCTTGATGCTTACCCTGGAAGTCAAAGGTCATGTTAATGTTTACTTTTTTTTAACCACATCAGTAGCAACTTGTGATGTCATATTTCTTGCCCCATTCAACAAAGTATGCCAAAAAGAAGTTGCTTCATTAAGTCATTACACGTCCAAATGTAATACAAAGTGACTTCCTGAATTGCTTCAGTTTTGACGGCAAACTGATATCATCTCTACCCTCCCAAACATATACACGGGCACAACTAGCATGCGTTTATGTCAGACACAATCACATCACAAAGAATGTAAAAGCCACGTCATGCCCATAACAAAGTGAGGCACGATGGTGGTCAGTATGGGTGTCAATGGGACAAACTAACCTGCTTGGAAAGTATTTGTTGCTGTTGAGTAGGCAGGCAGCTCCGTCCAGCGTGTGCCTGGTGTAGTCGATGGCAGGGCACTGTGGACACCACAGAGAAAAAGCTGGCTTTTACTATTGCGCCATTCAGCAGACTCTTTGACCCAAAGTAACTCACAGTGAATTCAAATACAAGTCTGTCTTGTATTTGAACTGGAGTTACGCATTTTGCTTCAGGGTGGCAAGAGATAGGCTGCAACAATGGGGATCGAACCCAGTTTCTTTTGGCTAGGAGCCGAACACCCTAGCCACTACACTATCCTACCCCCAATTAACATTATAAACAGTCTGAACGGTCATGATACTAAAGACTGCTCTGGCTGTATATGAGAACTAACCCAGCAATTATTGCTTATATTGGCATTTTCTTTTGGTTCAGCAACATGGAATCACTTTAAATGTAATCAAGGTGGGGCGGGAAAGAAGCTCACCTCTTTGGGAGTTTTGTGAGCAGCACATAGAAAGATCCACTGTTCTGTGGCTGTCATCTGGGTGCAGGTCTCTGGGTGGCACTCACTCTGAGGGAATTAGATGGTTGTCATTTTCAAAATATGCCGTAATTCTTAGTCAATAATCTTGAAGCATCAACATTAAAAATGCACCAACCTGCAATTTGACTGCTAGTCCATTTAGCTCCAGGCAGAATTGCCTGCAATGGAGACCAGACCCAAAGGAATTAAAAAAAAATAAACACATAGTACAATATGTTCAGCTAGACAAAATCGGCAAAACGTATGCAAACCTATAATGTTGATTCTCTTTCACTGACCTGAGATGCTCATACTTCCAGACCCCCTCGTCCTGTCCCTCAGGGGGCTCAAGGATCTTGTCAATGTTGGAGCAGTCCGACCGGATATTTTGCTGAATGTACTGTAAAAGTATAGTAAAAGTCCCAAGTCAACACAAATATTCCGATTTTACCATCCTGAGTGTGGAAGTCAACTGCCCTGGGTTTGTATCGGACACGTGAATGTGTCTAACAATATGGACGAAAAACAAATGAATGCAATTGTCAACATATTAAATATAGAGAACAAAGTCCAGCGTCATGCTATTCAATTTCCCATATATAATTTACAATGGTTGTAGGGATGTGCACACAAACACACCCGAAAACAACCACAAGAACCCACCTGTTGGACAGCAAGCGTGCTGTCCATCTCTTCAAATGATTCATCGGGCCAGTTGTAGAAGTCCTAGATGTTACACAATGACAACTTAGAGCAGTCATACAATGAGAAAGTTGGTGCAATCTTGCTACAGCTCCTCGGACGACGTCAACTAGCATGGACATCTAGCTGGTAGCCGACGTCCTCTCCCATTATAGTACGGGGAAACATTGAAAAGACAACACGTACACTAAGCTTTTATTACATTATCTTTAAACTACGGCGATAAACGTGGACCAAGTTAACCAGCTACTAACGCAAGGTTTGTCGTCGCATTTAGCGTTAGCATATTAGCGAGGAGATGCCACCAAGCATCCGCTTCTATCATTTGCCGTCCATATAATCCACTTTTATATTGTCTTATTACGGTAGAGCTACTCAATAATAGACGGCGGACCGTCTTGTAAATAAAAGACATCGGCATAGGAAAAAATAACTTGAGGAAATACATGATTCGCATGTCTAATGTTAATGGCCAGTCCCAGGCCAAACCCTGTAGTCCAAGATCCACTTGTGAAAAATAAGTGCGCCAGGAAAAAAAACGTGTTTGAAATACAACACAGCACTCATACGCTTAGTTCGTTTGATTATTAATGTGTTAGGACTAAATAAAACACACCTTTGCCTTGGTTCCAGGCCGATTCCTCCTGAGAACTGCAGTACCCTCCGCCATGACCATCTCGACAGAATACCCGGATGATAATGAGCCACTGACTTGTACGTACGTTCCCTTTCTGTTTTTTCAGAGGGAACTTCAAGGAATACACCAGCTTGGTGTCTTTTATTATTTATACAACACCCTCTCAGCCATTTATTTCAAACGACGTTTAATAATATTAATGCCGTTCAGTAAATCTGAATGACGACAAACACCAAAGCCTAATGTTGCGGTTTACAATGACGTTTTGCAGTCTAATGTAATTTCCATCACAGCATTGATTGAATCATGGTAAAAACTTGTATAACATAAAGACAAGACTGGACATAATGAAGAGTTCTTTTATTATTGTAACAAAAACATGATTTGAATTATTTACAATTGACTGACACAAATCAAAGACATGGATGAGGCAACCTTACAGCACTTCTTCTGGGATGAAAAGGACGTTACATACTATTAAGCACTTGTATTTTTAATCTACATATTTCCCCAAAATGTCTGCATCACGGAACAGGAAATAGTCCTGCAAGAAAAGAAAAGTGTTTAATTACATTTTAATGAAATACATTATTTATATTGTACATAATCTGATTTAAGTAGTGACGGTATACCTTGTCATCCAGAAGTACTTTTGTACCCCCATACTCTGGAAGGAGGACCTTCTCTCCAACCTTCACGCAAACTGGCTGCAAAGCTCCGCTCTGAAGAATGAAAACAGCTGCATTATATTTACTGAATCACAACTTCCAAGTGACTTTTGTTTTCTTCAAACATGAGGTAGTCAAGTACCTTATTGACAGAGCCCGGCCCTACTGCGACCACGGTAGCCTGCAGCACCTTGCCCTGGGACTTCTCCGGTAGCATGATGCCCCCTTTGCTCATAGTCTCTGCTGCCAGGCGTTCCACCAACACCCGGTCAAACATGGGGAGGAACTTTCTGAAGGCCTGGAGAAGAGAGAAACAAAAAAGCGGGAGGGACACATATATTAAGTTCATTGCTGTACATCAATGGAGTGAGACAACACATTAAGTCCACCTACAAATGTTATAGCCAAAAGTGAACAGTAGGGGTCGCTCTTGATTCACTGAATAACCTTGCGTAAAGGGGGGAGGGGGACACATGAATCGTGAGCAGGTTATTCAACATGTGTTCTAAAGCCATACGAGTAATCCGTTCAAATAAATTAACACATTCAAATAAACGGTATTCACGCGAGTTATAATCTTATTTCATCGTCAAATACTTACAACACAAACACTTTACACATGTTCAACTTCCTTGGATTGTACAATTGTGTCAGTAGGGTTAGGACTGCGGTTCAATTCATACAGAATAGCTATGTAACAATTTCCCCCCACGTTACGTTGCAGTGATGATCCCGTTTCCACATGTGAGATGAATAAACAGGGTAGTCTAATCGAATCACGTCTTGCATAGCCAAGTCAGGATTTTGTTAATAAGCTTTTGGATACAGACATGCTTCTGTTAGACCACAAGAGAGATTAGGTTAATCAGTATGGTAGTTTGGTAGACAGCAGTAAAAAAAAAAAAAGGGCATAATCTAATAAACGTAATTGAAGACACCATCAAAACTATTAGCATAGCATCAGTATCATTCAACAAAAAAGTTGTGTGTCACTGACATAGGCTAATGTTAGCATTTCGGTTTGCATTTTAGTTACACTGTTCCAATTACAATGTACAATATTGTGGCATATCTGACTGCAGCCAAGGCTTTTAAGATTTATAACACCAGCTGCAGCCAGTCAGACACTGTGGGATCATGGGATGTACAACATGACCTTGGGTGAAGGTTGTTTTCTTGAGGTGGGGGAGGCCACCCTGGTGCCAGTCAGTTGAATGTCCCAATGGAGATACATAAGCAGGGGAGGGGGTCAAGGAGAGTGTACTCCCATGACCCCGATTGCAAGAGTGTGAATATTTACCCATTCACAGTTGGACGAGTAGGTTTTAAGATTTAAAACCTACTGATAAACCAGGACAAAGATTTAAAACCTAGTGATAAACCAGAGTTTTCAGAGGGAGCCAAGAATGAGCACAGTCTCCCAAGTGTACAAAAATTGATTCTTTCAATTGAAATGTGTTAGTAACCTTGGTAGTTCTGAAAGTGTTCTTCAGATTGTGATAACTTCAAGTCCTGCTTGTTTAGAGTCCTTCTGTACAACAAGTGACAAGCTGCATACCCACATTCAAGATATGGCAGTTAAGGAAATACATATATTAAACCCTGAAGAGTGTGTCGCTTGACTCTTTAACATGGTTGGATATGATGTAACGATGTAAAAAATAGGTTATAAGAAAAAACAGCCTAGTCATGTCATTAACATGATGCAATATTAATTTCCGTTCATGCCTTTCTAAAAATAGATAAGTCATGTAGTATACAAAGGTTTTCGTCTCCATTAAGCACCAACATAATATGCAATATACAACGTGACTGCCATCTACGAGAACATAAATACCCTTTGATCTCGGAGAACATTCACGAACTTGATCCACTCGAGCTTCTTGGGCCCACCTCCTTATCGTTTCATTCATTCCTTCGTTACATAGTCGCATGTCATTATTGCAACCACGAATGTTACTGTAAACGTATGTTTCCCACACATTTCTCTCACCGCATGTCTGGCTAAATGATATGCAGGCTGTTTGTCATAAAACAGTAGTAACGTACTCATTGCACTCATAGTGAATTCACACATTGAACTACTACGCCAACGTGGGTTTAACTGCCATGTCAACCGGCGACGTATTCAGTGCAATGTGTGAGACGGAGCGACCGACATTAGTGTGTCTTATTGTATTATTCCCCATTACAGCTTGACCTTGTCAGTGAATCAAAGTTGAACATCGGCTAACACATCATTAGCTAGCTGCTACGAGTACTAGCGCTAGGTCAGATGAATAACCTCTATAACTTCACCAATGAAACCGATAGTTATAATTTATCATACCACATTTTCAGATTTCCCTCGCTATCATCTTACCATTTTGTGCAATTGGTCTTGAGCAGCTGTACCACGATTTCTTCGCTAGCGTTGATGTGACACACTGAAGCAGGTCCACGTGAGGAAATATCCAGAAAGCACACCCGCGCATGCGCACTCACGTCCTTCATTTGATAGTTGACCCAATGCTAGAATATTTCAATCGCAGAGGCAACAACATCATCGGGAATGTTTGTAATTAATGAACAAACATATGAATGTATCATAAGAATTGATGTATGACATCTTTATAAAATACATGTGTCAGTTTTTTCCATTTGCAATAACCATCAAAATTGCACAACGTCAACTTTGACCTCTCTTTTTTTCTCCAATGGCAGGCACGAAAATTCTAGAAATCCTGGCCCCGGAACGAGCATTTATGAATAAAACACGTGGCAATTAGAAATGCAATGTTTTTTTCTTTACTATTTGAAGAAAAAAGTATAAATATTGTCTTTGTATCTTTATGCATTGAGCAAAGTCGCGCCACGTAACAAAAGCAAATCTAATCAAAAGCAGGTAACGTACTTAGTTACAAGTATGCATGTTTTGGGGCCCACTAGAGAATTACCCGGATGTGATAGACCATGTGCACTTCTGTCTCTGAAGCTCAGTTGCGCTGCACTGCTGTCCTCTTCTCCTCACGTTATATCATTCCGTGCTCAAGACGTTAGACATCAGCCAACACTTGAAATTACAAGTAAGTACTTTGATTTCATAGGTATTGTTAAAGCTCTCTATTGGTATATGGTGCCTTACATGCGCTGTTTGCTATAGACATTGATTTTGTGTCTTTGGACGCCATACGATTTTCGGTGTGATTTCAAAGATTGATAGCTAGGATAGTTTTGGCTAGCTATCTTTTGGTTAGTCAACAGCAAGGGCACGCGGACTTAAAATGGGTTACGAGTAACCGTTACGATTCAGCTTGCTGTGCAACAGTATCGTTTACATGCTTAACGTTAGGTGTGTCCGCCAAATGTTGCGTGCTGACATTGAATGAACTCAACATTAGAATGATGTACGGCACAAGGTTTCTGGTGGATCTCGTAGCACCGTCCTATTATACTTGACACACGATGGCAACTGAATTCCAGATGACACGTGCATTCCGTTTTGAGTAAAGCATGCGAAAATAGGTTAGAGGTGTTTGCAGAAGGTTCTAGTAGCCGATAACCCGTTCAGCCATTCAGTAGGGATGGGGAGGTGCTTCCACACACGCTAGTCAAGTTTGACCTTGTGACGCGTGACCCGAGCAGCACACGTGGGTGGGCTATCCGGAACCGGTTACCATATCTTTTTTTTATATGAAAATGTATATATTGGACTACAGACGATCACAACCAGTTATCGTAAAAGAAAATGACGACCATTCATCTTGGGTCACTTATTCTCTTACAATGTCATTGCATCAGCCATTCAAGCTAATGGTATTGCTTAGGTCTTTGAATTTTCATGATGTAGGATGTGAACGAAAGGTCACTGGTGGTCCACTCACTGAGACCTTCGGACTCGTCTATAGTCGGTGTGTGCAGAAATGCATATAAATACAGTATTTCAATCTCATGAGTGTCAGTGGGCGACCATTATTGACTTGTATTATAGACTTGATTCAAATGCCTTTCATTGCAATTGCCATAATTGCCCTTTTAGTTTTTTCATTAAATATTTTCGTGTGGTCACGCATATGCTGAAACTACTATATGAAACTATGGGGTGTATATATATATATATGGGCTTGTATATGGCTAGATAACATAATACAAACTCTACTAATTTAATTTCCATTGGATTATTCTTGCACCATTCTAATTTAATTTGTGTCCGCAGTTCCGCAGACCACCACTAGGGGCAATGTTGGCGCTCTAACGATCTCCAAATTTTTTTTTTTTTAAACCTGTTAATATAAGCTATGGTCTATCTAATGCATTCAATCTTTGTTGCTCCCACAGAGATGTTCCGTCTAGCAACAGTCATGAAACAGGTGAGGCCAGTGTCTAGGGCTCTGGCACCCCACCTCACACGGACCTATGCCAAGGATGTGAAGTTTGGAGCCGATGCCCGTGCCCTCATGCTGAAGGGAGTAGATCTCCTGGCTGATGCAGTAGCTGTGACCATGGGCCCTAAGGTATTGCATTAGATGTGTTTGGCCAGTTTTTTTGCAGGGATTTTCATAAAACATTTGCGCTGATCCATTTCTCGTGCCTGTCTGAAATTGCAGGGCCGCACAGTGATCATCGAGCAGAGCTGGGGCAGCCCCAAGGTCACCAAGGACGGCGTGACCGTGGCCAAGAGCATCGACCTGAAGGACCGGTACCAGAACATCGGTGCCAAGCTGGTGCAGGACGTAGCCAACAACACCAACGAGGAGGCCGGCGACGGCACCACCACCGCCACGGTGCTGGCACGTGCCATTGCCAAGGAGGGCTTTGACTCCATCAGCAAAGGGGCCAACCCCGTGGAGATCCGCCGCGGCGTCATGAACGCCGTCGACACAGTCATCAAGGAGCTGAAGAGGCTCTCCAAGCCCGTCACCACCCCCGAGGAGATCGCACAGGTACAGTTCACCGCTTAAGGCCTATGGTTTGTTTTATGCTTGTGGACTCACCACAACACAGTCATGTACCGTACCCGTCTGGAAATGCCTCTCACGACGATCTTTCAGGTTGCCACAATTTCTGCTAATGGAGATGAGGAGATTGGAACCATCATTTCCAACGCCATGAAAAAAGTGGGCCGCAAGGGTGTCATCACTGTGAAGGTAAGAACTTTTGTGCCGTACCTCCTTCGTGAATCGATTTGACGAGGCCGACACATTCTTCAGCCATGTCATTATTTGGTGCCTTTTTGTACTCCAGGATGGCAAGACTCTGCACGATGAGCTGGAGATAATTGAGGGTCTGAAGTTTGACCGTGGTTACATCTCTCCCTACTTCATCAACACCGCTAAAGGTAAAGTGTGTTCCAAGTTGGTGGAACACTCTTGATGATGCAATGATAATAAATATTGCACCAATAATAGCCTGACTTGTAAGTAACCCTCCTAACTCTTCCCGTCCCTCCCAGGCCAGAAGTGTGAGTTCCAGGATGCCTACCTGCTGCTGAGTGAGAAGAAGATCTCCAGTGTCCAGAGTATTGTACCTGCCCTGGAGATTGCCAACCAGCAGCGCAAGCCTTTGGTCATTGTGGCTGAGGATGTGGACGGAGAGGCTCTCAGTACTCTGGTTCTCAACAGGTTGGGGTTCTTTTGTATTTTACATTCATGGTTAATGCATGATTGTAACATGTTGTGATGTGAACCTAGGGGCCACCATACATACACAATATACTTGGTAAATTAGGTAATTCTCACAGTTCTGTGCCTTGCCAGAGAGTAGATTACATCGGTTCCTAATGCATGTAGGTATCAAAAATATTATATTCATCTGTAGCGGCCTCCAGGCTGTGTGCTCATTTAACTCACTGGTTATCAAGGTATTGCATCTGTTTATCCAACCATATATTCACACAGTAACTACCAGGGGGATTAACTATCAGTTTATGTTTACCCAAGTCAAATCCTAGCTTTTCCTGCCGCCTAACTCTTGAACATGTAATGAGTAACCTTAAAGTTAGAGATTATTGACCTGAATGCAAGCTTCAAACTATCTGTTGATAGTATATGTAAAAGAAAGTGTATTTTTAAATAACCTCTTGCTAATGAAATATCATTCTTGTTTTCAGACTTAAGGTTGGCCTCCAGGTTGTTGCTGTTAAGGCTCCAGGCTTTGGGGATAACAGAAAGAATCAGTTGATGGATATGGCCGTCGCCACTGGTGGCACTGTAAGTATGCCCTTCCTGACTTGTGGTGACCCTGCACTTATTTATATCGTCATGCCAATCGTCTTATTTTTGGTTTCCTGACCTCTGCCAGGTGTTTGGTGATGAGGCCGTGGGCCTGGCTCTAGAAGACATCCAGGCTCATGACTTCGGTAAGGTGGGTGAGGTGCAGGTGACCAAAGATGACACCATGCTGCTAAAGGGTGGCGGCAGCACTGCGGCCGTGGAGAAGCGTGCTTCAGAGATCCTGGAGCAGCTGGAGTCCACCACCAGCGACTATGAGAAGGAGAAGCTCAACGAGAGGCTGGCCAAGCTCTCCGACGGCGTGGCTGTCCTTAAAGTGAGGGCACTGGCCTTTTTTTAACTCTACAATAGTTTAAGCGTTGCTGCAACACTCTTGTTGAAACTGAATTGACGGGGCGTTTAAAGGAGAGACAGTAGTCCAGGAACCCTGCCCCAGTATGAAAGAAAATCCTTTAATAAGTAATTGTATTGTCCCACTACAGATCGGAGGGACAAGTGATGTGGAGGTGAATGAGAAGAAGGACCGTGTGACCGACGCCTTGAACGCCACTCGGGCCGCCGTGGAGGAGGGCATCGTTCCCGGTGGTGGCTGTGCCCTACTGCGCTGCATTCCTGCCCTGGACGCCATGAAACCCGCCAACGCGGACCAGAAGACCGGTGAGCAGAAATTGCAAAAAAAAAAACATGAAGGCACAACGGATTACTGGAGAAATCGCTTGGATTTCTGTAGTTCTCCATCATGCTGATGCTTAAGTTTAGGCTTAAATAACCCTATTATCCATTGCAGGTGTGGATATCATCAGGAGGGCGCTCCGTATCCCGGCCATGACTATTGCCAAGAACGCCGGTGTGGAGGGCTCCCTCGTGGTGGAGAAGATCCTGCAGGGAGGAGCCGAGCTGGGCTATGACGCTATGCAGGGAGAATTTGTCAACATGGTGGAGAAGGGCATCATCGACCCCACCAAGGTACAGTGGTGATTCATGTTGCACCCACATGGAGTGTGTGTGCATGCAGACTTTGGAGCCTGCGGCATTCACTTGCATGCAACTCTGCTGCCCCTCTGTGTCTTACTTGGGGTATTAAAGTGATATACTCTGTCGCCCCCTGCAGGTGGTGAGGACGGCTCTCATGGACGCCGCAGGTGTCGCTTCCCTGCTGTCCACCGCCGAGGCCGTTGTCACGGAGATACCCAAGGAGGAGAAGGAGATGCCAGGTGGTGGAGGCATGGGCGGGATGGGTGGCATGGGAGGCATGGGAGGCATGGGCGGCATGGGTTTCTAAGCCAGCACACTAAACCAAGATAAAAGACTTCTGGGCAGAGTGGTGCCAGGGAGAGAAGCCCCTTCCAGCCACCGCGCTCCCTCCCCACCACCACGGCCTGTCCAAACTGACATGCCGTCAAGTTTTGTTGGAGCTGCAAATGGTTGGTTGAACCCCATTGCGCACATCTACCTACCACCCCTTTCTCATCCCTCCCTCCCCTAATGGTTCCCGGAAGAGCGCCTTGCCCCGCACAGCAACCACTGCATCCTCAATTGCCTTTCCTCACCCATACACGTCATCATGCTCATTACCCGTGGACTGGTGGGGGGGGCAGAGGACCGGCCTGTGGCAAACGTGTCCCCGTTTACACCCTCCGGCCCTGTCCAAAAAAAGTAATTGCATAAGAGTACAATAAATGTTTATCTAGGTGAAGCTATTCAAATGATATATGGGAGAAGAACCTAACGTATGTCTTTATTATCACTCTTGCAAGAATTAATCTTTTTGTGATTATTTCTGTCAAGGATGGTGAATACTAATATCTTAAGAAAAAAACTAGCTCTGTATTAAAGTAAAATGTTGACGGAGAAAGCCGAGCCTAGCCAAGAATGTGTCGCCGTGAAGTATGTTGGTTCAGTTTTGTTTGTTTTTATACATGTCATGGGTTCGTATATGGCTTAAAAACTCAACCAAGTTGAGCCCATTAAACCAATTTTCTCTGACATGAGCATTTGCAAACACATTTTTTTGTGATGCCGGGTCAATACCCATCTGATCAGCTACAGATTCCTTTCCCCTCACTCAAGTTTGTACCTTTTGCGACCTTTGTAGTTGGACAAAAGTGCCTCGTTTAGAAATGTTAAAACAGCAAGGTTCAGAGATGTCATCTAAAGTCTGCCGCAATACATTTCCATTTATGCCTCTTTCCTCGACTACCACCTTCAACACCTTGAGAGAATGCATTGGCAGCTGAGATTTAAATGTATTTAGCAGAATGTCGTTTTCTGGGCAGGACTTACTGGGTTGGGTAACCTGGTGGTGCTCAAGTTGAAAATGTGTTTTGGACTATGTCGCGTGTCTTTTCCTGTTCTCTTGCTGTCGAACATCCACCTTTATGGAACCTCTTTGATCCTCCCACATCGGTGTTAGCCATCTATGCTAATTGGGTGCCACTAAACGACAAACATACCAAAATAATGTTACAATTACAACCTACTGGGGTGGTTCATCTGTAATACATTATTCTAATGCAGTTCAGCAAGCGGTTCTTTCAGTTTCTGTTTTGTACTATGTAGTCCATAATTGCTGGTGATTTGTTTTTTTTTATTTAATAAAAACAATGATATTGACGTGTTTCCGAAATGTTTTACAAAATAGATTGGATATAAACCTAGTTTTCTGGTAAGCATGAAGGTATATTTCCAGCCAATTATACAACAAGGCTAATTGAGTGCACCATTGTGCCTTTCATAGGTACATTGGGATTATTTTCATCTGATTTGCTGGATACATTTTAAGACCTTTTACATTAGTGGCGAACTTGACACTTTTTTTTTTTAAAGCAAGAAATGCATTCTTAATACCAAAAGGCATTTAAAGGAATTATTACCTTTGGTAGAATAGTCAATGTCAAGTAGTTTTAACACTTCCATCACAAGGGCATATTGGCGCATACTATAGATGGAACGTTTCAGGTAGGGGAAGGTAGTGAATGAAAAGGCATAATGCCGACAAAGTCATGCATTTCCAACTTGACATTTGCATTGGTCTCAAAAGCAATTCTAACCCGTGTGTCTGGGAGGTCTATTCTTACCTTTCACATGATGAGTCTATTTCTGGTTCAACACCAAGTCCCTGACCAGGGCTTAGATAGTATGGATTAAAACAGTCACACACAAAGGCACGAAAGAACTGCAAGGAAAGCAGAATTTTTCTATAAAAATAGTTTTATCATGCAGTAGATGTAGCCAATCCAATAAAATTAATTTTACACACGAAAATAAGGACAAACAATCTCCAAACAAAAACTGAAGAAAATATATAGTATAGCAGTACAATATATACACTTTCTTGGTATTGGTATATACATTTCACTTAACTCTTATACCAATAAATATGTTAAAATGAATATATTAAAAAAATAAATGCTCAAAAGGAAAACCACAATTATGCCACTAGGTCGACAGGCACCAGAATAGTTTGGATTTGAATGTTGGAATTGTCAGTAGGCTGCTGAGTATCTGATCCCTGCCTGAAACACAGCCATCGTACTGGCAGGACAACTCACTGTGTCTCACCTCACCATCTGGCCAGTTTGGGTCCATTTTGTTTTAAGACAGTGAATATTGTTGCTTACGCATATATATGCTCGTTTTGAAAGCCATTATTGCACATTATCAAATATAAACACTGGGTGATATAAATTGTCATTCAGCATTGCACACAGTCAGAGCAAGTCAAAGAGCAAAGTGCCATACTGCCATGGTTGTTAAATGAGCACCTCTATGAACAGATAGTCTGGCACTATGCAGTATAATGACATTTTTACTGAGGGATCCCAACCCAACGGCTAAACAGCATATTGTCATTTGTTTTAAGGGGTCGAAAAAAGAACATTAAAGCCATCCACATAATGTAACAACAAGCTTTTCGAACACAATTAAAAAACAGCCATGAAAGGATCTTGATCTTTCCCATTGGCACAAACCCTGTGTTGACTTTGGATGGTCAAGCTAGTTTGATCTGAAATTGAGGATCAGTGTCAATATCTGACACTAGACTGTGTGGTGGACAACTTTCAGACTAAAGAAATGTAAAGCCCTCATAGCAACCTGATAGTTCCACCACCTCACACTCAGCTGTGAACTGCCTCCCAATACATCAACAATATATTTGTATATAAATATATATATATATGTACACACACATAAAAGGCACTGAGAAGTTACGCTACA
>OMKQ01046229.1:0-13660 GCA_900302335.1 Phycis phycis
CTGGAGCAAGGGCCGTCTAATCTGAAAAAAAAAAAAAACCCACGGCTTCCTGTTTAGCATAACGCATCTCGTCGCGCCGCCAGCCACACTGACGTCAGTGAAAAGGAACACGGTCTGGGCACCGGCTAGCCACAGGAACACAGATACCAGTGCTGCGCAGACACGAGAAGGCGAGGACGAGCCACACTGGCTTTCTCGTTGGAGACTAGACAGCGTACCGCCGCACAAAGAGGTTAGCTAGTGGGGCTCAACTAGGCGATTAAGTCATGATTAAGCACAGGTCATTGCTAATACAATAGCACGTCCATAACCAAGGGCCCTGGAGACTGGTTAAACAGAAAGGCTCACAGCAATGGCAGACGACTTGAGGCAGACTGCAGAAGCGCAGGCCCAAAGGATAAAATGGCCGCTTTACTAAAGAGCCATGAAAGAAAATTGCGGAAACATGCGAACAGCAGTCCCGCCAAAAGCTGAGACTTATGCGAAGCATAAATCCACATCAACTGAGAATCAGAATCTCACTGTAACTACAGGGAGGAATCACCGCTATGATCAGACAACCCAATCAGGAGTGACGTGCAAGCAGTCAGCTTGCAACCAACGCAAGAAGAGTCCCCGTGGATCTTTGTAGAGCTGCCATTTCACCCTAACTGTACACAGTTTCACAGACGATGAGAAAATCCGGAGACGGAATTACTTTGCTGGGAAGATGAATGGATCATCAGATGTCTCAATGATTGGGTACAGAGTGGCAGTAATTTGGAAAAAAACAGTGTTTTGATTCTGCTGGGTACATTCATTTTATTATTGTGTCAACTCTCAGGCCCAACACATTTTTATTTTATTTGAATAAATTTGTGTTTGAATTCATCTGAGCCTGGGTTTTTTTATTTTTATTTTAACACTTCTGCACATCTATTTTTCACGTTTTAGTCACAAGGTCCTTCAAAGCTAGGGTGGGCAATTTTAGAAGCAATTTGTTATATTTGTTGAAATTAAAAGGAAAATGCTGCATCTGTGGCCGTCTCAGGGCTGTGATCAGCCGACGGCCTACCTGTGTGTCTGACTACCTGCCTGGCTACATGCGCACACTCTGCCTGTGCACTCATTGCACATGAGCAGCAGAGTCTTCCACAAGGCTGGGCAGGTCTATTTGCTAGCAAGGTAGTGGTGTTTTGGGGGAGTGGCCTCGGCTGGGATGGGATCTTTTAGGTTGGATATTTTCAACATATATCTGATTCTGTCTCTCCAAACTGCATCCCCTAGCGATAATGTTTTTCCATTTTCAACACTGCAAAAAAAATGCTTTTTTACCATTCGCCTTGGGTGACTTCAAAATTACTAATCCCAACACCATTTTCTTCAACCTAATTTTTTTTTATTTTACACACCATCTGGAGCCCTGCATGAAGTTGAACTTGTCACCATATTTAAATTACACAATTATTCATACATTGGGTCATGCCCTTCTTCATAGCAGGATATTGGAACAAAATACTACATATCCAAAAGGCCTCTAAACAAATCGCTCTCGCGTTAAAGGTGGCGTACACATCTTTTTAATGTTCATTTTAATTTTCATGAATCACTACAGAACATGGTGGGTGTCTCAGGGTCGTGTCCAGGTAACACGAGCCTTGTGAGACCATCTTGATCTTGCAAGTTCACACTCACTGCAGGGCCAGTCTGGCCTCAAGCCCATTTAAAGCCTCTTCCAAATATATTTAAATGATGGGCTCAGTCGGTGCTTTGGGGAGGCAGCGTTAGCGCACCACAGACAAGGAGCACAGCTGTCTGCACAACTGAACATAATGGCGGTGCCCGAGGAAAGTTTAGAAACGGACCGAGCAATCAAAGCAGTTTTGATTGCCGAGATTGACGCAACAACGGTGTTAAAGGATGAGCAGGTGTTTGCACGGAAGACTTTAATCAGAGCAGATGTTTTTAACGTCAACTTATCTAATCTAATTGGCTGGGCTTTTTTGGAACAACGTTGTGGAGTGTGTGTGTGGATGACGACTTGTTTAAGCAGCCTCACCTGGCCTGAATCAGACTGATTGGACTCTGGGGCTGGGTGAGGCTGCACACCTGTTGCACACCTGTTGTACATTGAGCAGTCAATGTGCACGAGTTAAACCAGCCATCACCACACACACACACACACACACACAGTGAGATCTCCTGCCCTGCATGGCAACATGGAGCACCAGCTCATGTACCACTGCCTAGCAACCTTGACAATAAACCAGTTTCCAACACCATCATCCTGTGTCCTTGTCTGGAGGAGCCCAGTAAAAGCCACCTAGGTAGATGGTGGCGTGCAGCAAGGACATAGCTTCGAACGTAAGGCCGTGCCCTAGATAGAAATCAATTACTACCCAGCCAAGGCAAGAGAACTATTCATTGCAAAATGAACATCTGGATTGTCTCAAAAGATTAGCGCAACAAAGCCTTGCTTGATTAAATCCTATGCAAGAACTGTCAACATGTTCCTTTGCTGCCCTCCAGCTGCCAGAAATGTTTTAATGCAGCTTTCCATGTGTGCAACTTTATCACACTTCTGGCTCATTTTCATAGAGAAAGGTGCTTCTAACACCATTATCTTCGGGGGCCGAAGGGACACATGCAGACCCGATTCATTTTATTTTAATTAAGAGGACGACAATGAAGTTGAACTTGCGAGACCTAAAATAAAATGAAGTGCCGGGCATCTTCTGACGACACATGTCGGAAGATGCCCGGCACTCTGTTGCTGATCTGGCGTTCGACCTGCGTTGAAGTGAGGTTCTGCCGCGACAGAGTCGCACTAGGACCGAGAGTGTGTCCAAAACCCACGACTCCTCCGCGCAGCACTTACGTGATCTTTAGGCTACCGGGTGGAGTGCTCTCGGTGCACTGTTGCAGATTCATTCAATACAGAGATAACGCCCAACATTTCTTTTCGTCCATTTCGTCTAAGAGTAGGTAGAATTACACGGCCGATACAATTTGAATTACTGCCCGTGGCGCGCACCAAATTTTTTTACGCGAGCCGGCAGGAACCCAAAAAAATTCTAAATAAAATCACAGCCTTTGTTCGCGCTTCCCAGCGTACTGGATGTTAGTGCCCGGCTGCATGGTGGCACCGGTGTTAGCGCTCTCACTGGAAACACGACCCACTGAAGTTCCAATTAAGACACGCGGCTGTGGACGTATGGGGTTACTTGGAATGATCACAAACCTTCCCCTGAACGGGTCGGAGCGCCTGGGCCACTGTGAAAAGAAATCCTGGGGATTGCGGTGAAACATACTGTGGGAAAGGTTGCGCGTATGGGGGTCACATGCACAAAGCACAGACACAAAGTTCAACTTACCTGATGGAGGGAGAGACCTTGAACCACCACTTTCTTCGAATCGTCTTCCCTCACTGCCAGAGGACCGACATTAGCCATCAGGTCTCTGATCTGCTCATTATACACCTGGCACAGAAAAATTGTCCATCATTGCAGTATATTCAGTATTAGTATTAAACAAAGTAACGTATTCAGTATATGCAAGATACATTACGTTGATATTTACGTTACAGTGAAGGTTCAGTGCAGCATGTACATTGATAAACCCATGGTATGTTCGATCATATACAGCACCACTAGTATTATGTGCACTGAGGGCGGTTGCCGATTCACGGCTAACCTTTTTGGCTTTGCATTTGCGGACGCAGAACGCCAATGTTTTCAGACCGAAAAGTCCTCCTATGATAAAGTGTCACTGTTTAAAATATTTATATGGCTGCAACTTCAAAATGTGTTTAAATCAGGCAGATTGTCTTCTCTACACGCCCCTACTTACCATGCACTAACCATACCAGGACATGTTTATTCATCTTCAAAAGTCCACGGTTGAAAGTACAAAAAGTGCAATTTCAGAAGGAATTGTGGTGGAATTAGTTTTATGGTCACTGCTAGATGTGTTGCTTCTGGATGGTTTGCTATGATGTTGTGGGAGGCTGCTAGGGAGTTTAAGGTGGTTTCTATTATGTTTAAGGTATTCTAAGTGGTTCCCAGGGCGTTCTGTACGATTGCTAGGGTGTTCTATGTGGTTGCTAGAGTGTTCTGGTTGGTTGTTAAGGTGCTCAGTGTGGTTGCCAGTGTTCTATTTGATATCATGGTGTTTTGGCTGGTTGCTATGGTGTTCTGGGAGGTTTCTATGGTGTTCTAGATGGTTGTTAGGGTGTTCTTGGTTTTAAAGTCTTATTATTTACAAAGTATAAATAGTTTTGAGTCATTGTACAGTCCCATCAGTCTACACCATGATTACGACAAAGCGTTAGTTGGAAGTTAAACAACAAAACTGGAGGTAAATACAAACAGTGGGCTACATGAACTATCCAAACTATGTCGTCTTACTGTCTTGTTGAGTTCCAGAAATGAAGTATTGTCTATTGTAGGTATGGATATGGGACTAAGGTTTGTCATGTCCAACTAATCTCTAATGAAATTGGACACTTAGGAGGAGCAGCTGATTGATCTTGTTAATCTCTTAGCAAAGAGAGTTTAAGAATGACCAGAGACAATCACGTAGATAATGTAACCATTAAGTAGTTTAGTTCATGCTTACCACACATTGTCAAATATGAGACATATGTTAATTTATCCCGCCATGCAAGTGCAGTTCGCTGTTAGCACGTAGCCGTTTGCTCTATGGAACTGGCAGCATTAAAAAGGGGGCCTCAGTCTGCTTCTAAGAGAACTGTGGTTGGGTTTGCTTGAGGTGCTCAAGGGTTGATATTTGGTCCATTTTTGCAAATTCTGAGATAATAAACATTCAGCCATGTATACGTGAATCTTTCCCAGATCTAAATGAGTCACCGTCAGAAAAGGTGCAATCAGGAGGTGAAAGCACTCATCAAATATGGTCGGATTACTATGCAAAGCAATTGCTTGTGGTCACTCACAGAAACACAGAAGTTCTTAAATTATTCAGTGGCTGGATGGCAGAAATGGGGTTATTTTTAATTTGTGTGAACAACAAAGCAAAATTAAAAAACCCAAGGCCACACAAAATTGTTGTTGCTCCATTATTATTGTCCACAACCAGGAAGCGTTGTGAGCTTCCCAAGGAATTTCTGTCGAAGAGATGAGCGGCCCAGTCGACTGCAGGGCGCTAGTCTAGTCTGACAGAACACTGAATGCTTACTGAGCCAAATGAAAACACCACAAAGTAACAAGCTCTGACTTCAGGGGAAAATCGCCATCAACACCTCACGTGCAAACGCTAAAATATTTGATAAATATATATCCTGCGCCCCCTTTATACACCATAATCACTGCAATAAAACCATGGCCAGTGGGAACCAGTGGCAAGAAAGTCAGCAGTGCTGCTTTTGTTCCCAGTGTTTACTTAGCATACACAAATTAACACAAAAGAGCAATGGAAAACATAGCAACACCATTTTTTTTTTAAATCAATAACAAGCCATTATAACATATTTACTGAAGACATATTTATGATACATTTGTTTTCAATCACTGATGCTTTCCATTATAGTACCACAGGCAGCACTCTCCCGCACCACAGGTTGAAAAACACTGCCGTGGAAAGTGGAGATAAGCAATCAGTGCGAGGAGCTCAACATTTTGATGTATACGTCTATGAGGTCGAAATAACGTGGGAGTAGTGACAGTTTATAGACTTTGATGGTTTATATTTTGTACACAAACTATTCGCGAACAAGGACAAAAGTCCTATGCATATGTGGGAGATTGAGTTCAAAAGTTTAAATATTAAAAAAGGTATGAAGAGTAAAAAGGTTTTGGGTGATTCCAAAACCTTTGCTTGGAGAGTTGTGTCAGTTTATCAAGTTTGAATCATTTTTCTGGCATAAAGTACAAAGGTAGAGTTGAGTAGGGATGTTTGGGAAGAATACGAATAAAAATAAGAAATATGTTAGATAATAGGAGCCGTGCAGCTAAAACCGCTCACCTAATAATAAGCATGATAGATAATAGTGTTGCTGCTTTAGCTGCACACGTAACATCAAGTCTGGGCTGCAGTATGTAACGACTCAAGACATTCCAGATTTACCTTCTAGATTTACATTACATTTACATAGATTTGCATTCTAGAATGTAAAAACAAAAGCACTAATATTCACCTCAAGGTATGAGCAGGCAACATCAAACACTTTGTCCTCCTTCACATCGTCCATGCGTTTAAAGAGCTCCTTCATGGTGCGATACATGACTCCTGGATCATCAGGTGACCCCAACATTGTGTACGTCTTTCCTGCCCCGGTGGCCCCATAGGCAAACACTGTACAAAAACAAGACAAATTCAAAGATGGACATTTTGTTTTAGTACAACTACAACAGCAACACTTCGGAAAATGCAATCGGAGAATGTTGACCACCTTCTTGTGCTGAACCTCGAGTTTCCTTCATTCCAAAAAGGTACAACTGGATTGGGATCTAGGGATTGTAGAGTAGTACTACACTGCCTGAAGTAAATAATGTGGACCCAGCTTGGGTGCACATGAGACACGGCCCATCACCTTGCTAAACGTAGCCACTGGAGAACGAGTAGACACATGGTAAGCAATGCTGAGCTGGTATGCCGTCACTTTAAAATGATGCCAATAGTCATTTTAGGGCCCAACGTGGGGCCAACCAAGCCAAGCATTACCCCACAAGCAGCTTGAACCATGGATAGGATGGATACATCCATTCCATTTGCGTGTCATGGTTGGACAATACTCCAACCAGTTCAAAATGGGTTTTTGGAGCATTGTGTGTCCAGAGATGCCCCTCTGCACACCACTGTTGAGAGTGGCTATTTGAGTAGGTGTGGCCTTCCTCCTAGCTTTAACAAGCCATTCTCCCATGAACTACCATTCAGTCAAGGAGGTTTTGACGTACAAGTTAGTATAAAAGTTGTTTTTCCACATGATTCTCTCAAATCTTTACACTGAAGTGAAAGGAAATTTGTATGAGCAGTTTTTGGGGCGCTGGAACCACCACCTAAAGCAGTATATTGGCATGCTAAACTATGTATGAGTTCAGGGAATGTAAACAATGAACAATTTTCTGACAAAATCATTTTCGACCGATAAACACTTAAATGCTAAAAATAAAAATACAAATAAATAAATATACACATCTTTAATAATGGATTTTTTCGGTTAAAATAGTTGGCTGGTCCTTCAGAATTTGCTTACATTACTTTACCAGTGATGGCGTACTCTTAAGACGTTTTGTCAGTATTTTGTATGGTAGCTTGTTTTTCACTCGAGACACGTTCGGACATGGTCTCGCACTTTTGCATCGGATGTGAACTTATTCCACTTTGACCTGGCGCCCCGTGACGCAACGCAGCCGGCTAGCCGGAAGTCCGCAAGTCTCTCACCTACGAACCGGGAGGGGCTCAGTCTCACATATTGCGACTAGCGGTAAACAACCGGTTTATCGTTGTTTATTGATTGAATTAGCATCCCTAATGGAGTTGCATTACCATGAATTGTTGGCCATCGGGTGCTAACAAGCAGATGTAGCTAATAAAGTGTGTGTGCCTGTGTGCGTTATAGTAATATATTGCAATTAAATATATGTCCAAAGTAAATAACAATGTGACCGAAATAGGATTGTGGATTGAGGACATGTGAGGACATGAAGATATATATGAAGACAAGAACACTGACATAGAGAAACAGTGACTCATCACAGGAAAATTACCTGTGCAGTTGAAACCATTCATGAAGCCATCCAGTACACTTTTGGTCGTGTTCTCAAAGACTTCTGCTTGCGTGGAGTCTTCTCCGAAAACATTGTCAAACACAAAGTTGAGGTCCTTGTTGACCCTCCTGATGGCCCTCTTCTGTACTCTCTGTGTTCCAAAAGAGGACTCCTGGTGTTCCTTGGGGTCAAACGTCAGCATGTGGTTATCCACGACATGGACCACCTTCCTCAGGTCGGCAGCCTTTTCATTGCCATTGACCGGCCTGACCCGTACCACCACCTTGACATGGCTGCAGACATCGCCCGTCATTATGGATCCTCTTCTGAGCCTCTGGAGGAAAAGAAATAAAAAAGACAATTGAAATAACAGCGAGGACACTTGTTTGGAATTAGTATGCTGAATCATCACAGGGCTTGAGACACATGTGGCCCATATCAAGGGGTTCTGTTGGTGTGTTTGTCAACCATGTAGTTTGTGCTACCTCGGGTTTTTAGGCTTCTATAAACACTGAATAACCAATGAGATTGTGAGAGCATTATTTCAGCATGAAAGCAGCATGGTAGCAGCATGTACAAGATATGCTGCTCACACATATCCAAGCTTGATTGATTTTAAGTTCAGAACAATACATACTGCAAAATAACGACGAAATGTGATCATATGTTAGTCTTTGATTTGATTTGTTGTATTTTTCCAGCATTACAATGAAATAATTATCGCAAAAACCTATGATCCATAAGGACACCACATCCAGATCACCCAATGTCATCCGAGACACATAGATAAAGATAGACTCCCATTCGATATTCACCTGACATTTAGTTTTCAACTTCCAATTTGTTCGACTCAGAAGTAAATATTTGAATGTAAAAAACCAATGATTAGTATTATTTGTGAAAATAGCAAGACATGTGTTTGTTTTGAGAGTTTTACTATGTCGACCATATGCGACCTGGTGTAGAATGAAAACTACAATACCCAGACTCAACAAACCTGGAATGGATGATCATATGGGCCATATTGACTGACTTTCATTCAGTTCTACCCATGTAGTCCACATGATGCCTTGTGATTAATAGGTGAGGGACATAATTGCTTTTAACTCACTTATACATCATAAACTCATGGTAGTGTCCACCTTCCCTGTTTTTCTGGCAGAAATGCACTGGGATGAAGTGTTTGTGCAGTAAAGCAGCTCTGTACTTTGTTTACCATTTCTATGACAACTAGCCATGTTAGCTCCTTAGCTCCTACCTCAACATGAGTGACAATTTATTGTTCTAGAATCGTGCGTGATTAGCAGCATTTGCAGACACAAGCATCAGTTTCGATTTGGGAACGCAACTGACTGTAGCGTCTAAAAAAGCAGGAACGGACAATGGCCGTAGTGCTCTCCTCATTGGAAACAATTGAGGAAAGGCGCAATTGTTCACAATTGTGTGAACTTGGGCCCTAAGGTGTCAGGTTTACTTATGTCTATTATTAAGAATCGCTCGAATGCTTGAATACTAAATACATATCCTGTATATGTCTTTACAATAGTTGCATTTGATTCTACTCGTTCAAGGAATTGATCTCTTCAATTTGTTACAATGTGTGTGAATTTAATCCACCAGGCCCCGCCATCGTGTTGCTTGTTGTTTGTATTGTCTGTTGTTGATTGTTCACTGTTTACTGTTGCGCACAAACCACCAAGACAAATTCCTCATAGGTGCAAACCTACTTGGCAATAAACATCTTTCTGAGTTCTGAGTTCTGAATGACACTCAAGAATGTGGAATGTGGACACCTGTTTGAATTCCTTCTGAGAAAGAGAGAGTTGAAAATCACGGTATGGCCAGGCCTAAACATTATGATTGTAGACCAGGTCTTGTGTGGACTACATAGGTAAAAATGACTAAAAGCCAATTTATCTTTGTTGGTTTCACAAATCTGAAACGTTGTTATTATTAAGAGTCTATAGGGTCTACATGATACATGATGATAATCCAATACAGGTTTGGAGTGTCAAGGTATTGTGGAATTCATAGTAGAACCGGTCAAATGTGGACAAGATGGACAAGAGGCTTCACAAATCTAACAAGATCATAACGATTATTTTGGGTCCATAGGATATCCCAGTTTTGGTTGGTGGCTCCAAGTATTGCAGTTTTCATTCAATACCTGGTCTCATATGCACTACAGAGTAAAACTCATTAAAATCACGAAAGGATCAAATGTCTTGCTATTTTCACAAATAAACATAACTTTCACGTATTTCTAACATATCAGTCGTTGTTGAGGACAAATTACAATTTGATAAACGACTGACACGCTGGGGATTCGAGACCCACCCGACTACACCAACACTGAAACAGTGAGTGACATTGCAATTCAAACCGTAGTTGATCATTTTATAACAATTGTATTTACTGCTTGAGCCATTTGCTGGTGTTAACGCTTCAGAAACTCCCAAATACAAACTAAACAATGAAACACAACAAGACAACAAAATGGACTGGCTAACTTAAAATGCTAATGTAGGAACCGTTAGCATGAGTGCCTTAGCTTATGTAGCTAAACTAATTCTGTGTATGCTATCTTCAATGAGGTACGTACTGGATCTTACCTTAAATCAATATTAGGCAATTTGCATTTGTGCATCAAATATGGTTAAGATACATCAAGGAAATCTAGATTGTAAAATGCACTGAGAGATCACTAAGCAACAAGACAAGCGCCAAGATTTTGAAAAAGCCTCTTCCCCCGGATGTGCAGCTTGGCCGAAAACCGCGCCTGATTGGTTAGGCAGATGTGACGTCAGGGGCATGCTGCCGGTGTAGGGGGAGTTACGCTCGCCAACAAAGGTAAGCTAACCGAACCAAGTACCAAGCTTGTACACATAGACATTCAGTTTGTGGCAATATTTCCACAGAAATACCCATGGGTTATGAAGCTACACAGTTCGTTGTAGCTGACTCTGTAATAACTCACACCAGTCACAGGTATACGCCAATGTCTAACGTCTATTTGGTGCGTTAGTGGTGTGATCAAACAGCCAAGGTTGTGACAGCTAAAGGCTAAACATCTCCCCGCCGATCCTCAGTGGACTACAATCGGTTTTAAAAACGACCCCGTAATTGGACTCCGTTACATTATCGACCATAACCAGCTAACGACGCAGAACTCCTAGTCGTTAATGATGTAAGAGCCTTGTTAACACGAGAGCAGCTAACCACCAGAGTATATGCAAGGTTACTGATTTATTTTTTACCCATGTAAAAACTGGGTAAAATATTGTTTCACTAGTGGAGTCATTCCACCCCATTGGAAATAATAACGCATGTTCAAGATAGCTACACACAACACAGCGAATTGTCAGTTTGGTGCACTAAGTAAGGGATATATCTGAAGATGGAAGGTAAGGATTTGGTGTCAGCATGGACCCAGCGGAAGCGATACACAATGGGGCATCACAATCTGCTTTGGTGGGGATGCTCGTGTCTGTTTGCAGGTTATAATAAAGGAAACTCTTTGCTTACAACCATAAAAAGAAACGGATTCTCTATATCAGGATATATCATATTAGGATAGTTCACAAGATGTTACAACACAATGAAAAGGTGTCAAGTTCTTCTGTGTATTTGATACACGCCTGAGATGTCTTGGGTCTGAGTGCTGCAGGTAACGGCAATACCAAAGGCAAAGGGTAATTCAAGTGTCTGCAGGTAAAGGTTAAGGGCCATACGTGTGTTATTTTGACTCATTGCCATTGTTGGAGATTATCCCAGAGTTTAAATGTAACACGAGGGCGAGTCTTGCCCCTGTTATGTCATTCTAACTGGACACGAGTCACTACAATATGCACGATGGATTTGATGGGCAATAGTGTCATTGGCAGCTACCTGCGTCTTGTCTTTCACAGCCATTTGACTTCGTGATCAACACATCAAATATTTCTTTTGTGTAATATAAAAGCAGACAAATGTATTTTGACCAATGGGTTTTGATGAACAGGGAAAGATGTGGAGTGAAATCCACCTTTTCGCTGACATGGAGTATTGTTTTGGGTTGTTACACGCATGTCACACCACACTTGTTGTATTTGTTCTCAAATATGGAAAGCATTTCTGAGGCTTCAGTATTCCACAATACAATTGTAATAAAATCCGTTTAACCATGTCAGGAAATATACACTAAAAGGGCTTTTGTGTATATTACTCTTTCATGGTGAACTCTTGAACTCACTGCGACATAAATGATCAACACGCAGACATGTTGAGTGGCTGTCGCGTTTGTGTTTCAAGGTTTCACGTACTCGGTACTGCACACCGTGTTTTGTTTTTCTTATTATGTCTTGCTTTTGCAAACACTTGAAATCACAAGGTTGCATTTCCATCTGCCCTATGTAAAAACATATGCCTTGTCTCATTTATTTTATCTTCTTTTTCTAAAATACCTTTTTTTTTGTCAGGACCATGAAGAACCTCATATCCAGACTCACAAGCTTGAGTTTAAGGAGAGACATTTCTACTATATGTGGAACGAGACCCAGCTGGAGATCCCATATGCACGTTTGGGCATCTGGTTTGTCCTGCAGCCATGGCCACCAGAACACATCGCAACCTCCTCCTGTCACACAGCCCCTCCACACGCCTGTGATGCTGAAGGAGGTCCTTCATTGCTTAGACCTCCATCCAGGACAGGTAAAGTCCTTATCTCAATGTTTCAATGTGTCTGACGAGATTTTGCTTTAAAGTGTTATTTCTCTTTCTGATATATAAGTAAAACCACATTCTATACCCATTTATTGTTGCATATGCTGTCCTTTAACTCGGGTGCTTATGTTTTGGTTCAGACAGCCGGGCATTACGAATACAGAATGATTTAAACTGTAGGCCAGTTGAGAATGTGCTGATCAATATTCACAGCTGGTCTGTCACCTCACCTCTGCAACACAGTAGTTTGATGGCGAATAAAGTATAACCTAAAAAAGAGCCATGGGGTACACCAAATGAAGTTCCTCTTTATAGGGACCAAAGCGTCACTTTCTTTAAATCTACAATAAATAAAATTGCACTGTAGCCAAACGATTATGGAGTGCACTCTCTGTGTTGTGCATCACTCAATTTTTTTTGCCCAAAGATGACTCAACAAAATAGTCTTAGTCATCCCAGGGATCTGGATGATTGCAGTATGACAGATTCACAACTACATACAGAGTTCCTTTTGATAAAAAAGGTAACTCCTACTCACATTTAACAAATATGTTCTGTCTCTGATATTGGTATTTCTCCAGAATGAAAAAAAAATAATTCCTTGTTACTATTTTGTAGATTCCAATTCTAAATATTTTATTGAGATTCAAATGATGTTGTCAAAAGAAGTAGTCAGATTACATATGTACTGGTTTTACAGCTTATTTCTCTCAGTGCACCATCTCCATGTTATCTCTGTCCTCTACCACTGCTCACACGTCCCGTACACCTGCAGTGGCTCTCACATTACCGTGGAGTTAACAGTCGTATATCGTGGAATAGCTTATGATGAGCATCCATTCATTATGGTCATGGTCCATTTCTAATTTGTGGGTGAGTTAAAAAACGAATCCCATCTCATTTACTTGGATGGCATTGACCGCTAGTGAGATGTGGTAGTTAACCTTCCTTGTGTTAAGAGAACACAAAGTGAGGTAGGGCTTTGACTGATGTACCTGTCACAAGATATGAACGTATTGATCCATGTTATTAGTTAGTAAGTTATTTATACAGATTGTTGAGAAATAATCAATTTTATTTACATTATAATGTGCGTGGATTTGTAAAAAAAATTATAAATACACCCATTTGACCCACAATCTGATTATTGGCACAAATCCAATGAAATGGGAGCTATGCTCACAATATCTTTTTTGCCCATAAACCATGAAAGAAAATATGCTTTGTTTAAAAAAAACCAACTAAACATCAAC
>OMKQ01046230.1:0-10441 GCA_900302335.1 Phycis phycis
ACACACACGCCAGCATGTTGGGTTTGGTTGCAGCCTGCTCTTACTCACACTGGAAGGCCTGGAAAGAGTAGCTGGTCTCTGCACTGATAGCTGGGAGCTCGGACAAAGCCCCCAAGACGAAACAGCTTGTATTCCTCTTTGAGTGTCCTCAGACACTCAACACACACTCAACACACACACACACACACACACACACACACACATAAACAAACCAAGAAATACAATTTATAGTGTTGATGGTAATACAAATGCTATTAGTAGTCAGTGCTACAGAGAACGCAATTAAAACAGTAATATAAGTCATATACAGTACTCGTACACATACATGCTATCCCTGTGTCGGTCATAGTGTGGAGATAAGTTACAGAGGTAATTACTCCAGCTACACTACACTTTGGTGTAGGTTGCATGACCTCCTTCACCTTAACATTCATGGATTCCACGCTATCTGGGCTAACATTAGCGCGAGAAACTGATCTGTCTCTGGCACCCTCCACCACTGAGACGTGGTACTGCATCTATCCAACACAAGCATGTCACATTTTAACAATGGTTTGAAGTGCATGCAAAGAAAACATACACAATACAATAATTATGCACAAATAAACACACACACGTGCAGTAGTAGTGTCTTGTACTGCACGTTAACTTCTAAGATCAGGAGTGCTTTCGTCAGTGGGATGCAGGTCAACAGCACTCTCTAGAGGCGCACTGGCTTACTGAACTCGTTAAATGGCTGCGTCATTGAAACGCTCACTAGTTTCCATGTTCCATCTCTTTATCAGTGGCGCCCTCAAAGGGTGGGTTGAAGAGTCCATGTGGCCCTGAACAACATATGTACACCCATCTGTGCTGACTGCGCAAACAAAATAAGCTCACTGATTCACGCCTGAGTCACATTCCACGTGGATTTTGTTGCCCTCTAATTCTTGCCAAGTGAGAGGCTGACCAATAATGGAACATACTTTGGCAGGTAGATAAATGAAGCAGTGGGTCCTTCACGCATACAGACTCAACACAGTGAAATGCTACCTTTAACCTTGTGCATTTCAGATTGTCAAGACCTGAAATAGTCCAAGTAATTGCTGTTCTTTCTGACCAGTAGTTCTCCTTTATTTATTTTTTTCTGTTCCCGTCAGATCCGGTGGGCACATTCCAATCAATAACAACACCATATCTAGTTTAAAAGGAAGCAACTTGCACTGTTCACCAATTAAATCTCATCCCTTCTATGTTTTGTCCCACCCTAATGTTCTGTTTTCCTTGGAAATAGGCCACATTACAGGAGCAAGATCCCTTCTGAAGTATGCGTTGTTCATGATTATGTATAATCAGGCCATATCTCAGCTTCAAAACAGATGCTGAAATATTTTCCTTGTGAGATGGTTTTTATATGATTATAGCAATCATAAGTTTTTAATTTAGTAAACATAAGAGTAGAACAAAATCATCAGGCAAGATGAAAAGAAACCAGCGATCACCACACACATACACACCAAACACACACACGCACACACAGCTGCATCAAAGCACTCATAACTCCTATGAAATATTCATAGCTAGTGAAATCGCGTGGCTCTAGGGTTTCCATGGCGTCATTGTGCATGTTTCGGGTCGATGGTTGGCAGAAAAAAAAGTAAACTTATCATGCGATAACACACCATGTACCACCCCCCCCTTTATAACCTCTCATCAAAGACGCACGCACACACACTATATAAACAGAGACTGGTACCTGAAGTCCACCATGTGCCGAGAAGGTCTCAGGTGGGACGTAGGGCTCATCTGTCTAGCTTTTGGGTAGCTGGGCAAGCAGGAGGGAGAGACCACCGCTGTAGTTTCATCAGTGCCACGTGAACACAACCTGCTGGGTGCGGGCTCTGCTGTAGTCGGAGGCAACGGGACCATCCCGCAACATAAAGGAGATGCCCAAGGACCGTCTCATCACGTCGGAGAATGACAGTAAGGTTGCATGAGCTTTATATTAATCCTCCGATTATTATGTAAAATTATACTGTCATGTCATTGATATTATCTCATTCATTAACATTCATCCGTTAGGAATTACATTTTGTGATTTATATTTTATATACATTTTTTTATTTAATATTTCATAATTTTGCATCAATACAAAGGCTGTATATGGAGACAAATGTATTATCATTATAGTTTAAAAGTATGGGTTTTGAGTCTAGAAGACTAAATGTTTTGCATGCGCTAAAGCTGAGGTTATCTACACTAAATCTGAATGAAGGGACAAAAAAACTGTAAGCCAATTGTAAATGCCAAAAACAACTAACCCATTGCCAGGCTGGGGCAGAACAACAACACGGTGACCTGACCGCACTCTCTTGCATTCGGTTCCCTCGGCCACACGCTCAGGTTGAAGGGTGCAGCCCTGTGGGTGCTGCCCTTTGGCCCTTGGCTGCCTCCCCCTCCCTCCCTGGGCCTTGTCTCACCTCGTATCAGCCCATTGTTGGTCTCCTTTGTGCCTCCAATGCACATGGCAGTAATGAGCCGTGAGCACGGCCACTCCGGTTACATCCAAAATACACTTAAAAAAAACAAACAGACTCTCGCTGCAGAATGCACATTCTGCCTGCTGCCAGCGGAGTCTTCTCTCGTCCCAGCACTGAGCAGGCGGACACTTAGGGAAAGCTGGATTGGGGCGAGGAAGGGATAACGGCAGCTATTACAAATATAGTGGTGAGGTAATCCCAGGACATAGGGGTTTTTGGATGATGGGAATCACTCTTATATCATGGTTATCAATTGCAATAAGAATGAAATAACACAACAATGAAAATATGGTTTTACATAATGCATAAATAAATAATATTTTTGGGGGTTTCTCTTACAGTTGGTATTGAACTGGAGGATTCGGGTAAGTGTATCCTGAGTATGTCATTATATTCATGATCAACCCTTCTCATTTATTTATCCTACCTGAATGAGTAGATGATATCAATGATATAAACCACTATCGCAAGAGTCATTTTCGTGTATTTGTTTGTTTTGACCGGAGAGGGCCTAAATCCGTCCTCCATGACTGTGAAGGGATGACTGGGGGGTGGAGGAGGGCTTGTGGGGTGTTCGGCGGAGGGGACCTGACAGTCACAGAGGTGATGGCAGGTGGCTGCCATTGTCCTCTTGTTTCCTCGTCTACCTCCATGCACCACAGCTCAGCCGGTGCTCTGTCAGTCCCCCCCCCTTCTCTGTCCACACATCCGTTCTCCTTTCAGGTCACGCGCATCCCATGTCCATGCACTTCCCTTTGTCCGGCCATCACGACCTGTGTCCCCAATTATTGGTGGATTAGCAACACTAAAACACACGTCGGCGAGAGAGAGAGAGAGAGAGAGAGACAGAGAGAGAGGGAGAGAGAGACATTCATAGCTACAGAAAGAAGATCATTATGTGAATCGTATAACCCGTCTGTCTTCAAAACAGGGGAGATGGATGACACGTACGACGGAGAACCCACCGCGGGGAGAAAAAGGAGGAGACAGAGAGAAAACAAGAAGGAGAAAAAGAAAGATGAGGGGCGAGAAATAGGAGATAGGAGAGCATCTACAAATGCACAACAGGCCGTTGACTCAGGGGCGAGGACAGAGAGAGAGAGACACAAAAGAAGGAAACACAGGGAGGAGAAAGCTGAACACGCGCAAGGCTCGGACGAGTCCAAAGTACACAGCATGGAAATCGCTGCCAAGAGCAAGAAGAATCTAAAAAATGAAAAAACAAGGAGGAAAGGGAGGCCAGAAAGATACGTGGAGGAGGGAGAAGCCAAGCAAGAGCAGATCAAGGGGTGTGCCAAGGCAGAGGAGAATGAACAGGACACGGGTAAAAGAGCAGAGAAGAAGAAAGTAAAGAAGACACGTCGAAAAAAAGTTGAAAGCAGGTACCGCAACCACTGGGGGAAATAAAATCATCTAATCCATGCATATCACTAGATATGAGCCACTGTTTTAACACCCCTGTTTTAACCAACCCTGTATCCCTGCCTCAGCTCAGAGCAGGAATCAAGTGAGGAAGATGAAGATAAGGAAGGGGAAGGAAAAGATGGGGAGGAGGTGGAGGAGAAGGAGGAGAAGGAGGTGAGGCCAGAGACCCTTACCCCGGAGGAGCTGGAGAAGCTGAAGGAAGAGGTGGACGACAGAAAGAAACTGATCCAAGCTTTAAGGGGAAAGCCCTGGTCTATGAAGAAGAAACACACCACGTTGAGGTTAATCACCCATTAACAAGATTGTTTTGTTTTCCTATGCTAGCGGCAATCAATCAAATAATTGTGTTACATGGCTGTGACACCATTCAGTGACACCATTTTCCTCTCGTTTGCAAAATTGTAGCATTGATGATTCACTTGACTTGAGTTTGGCTCCTCAAAAGCCAAACATAATGTAATACATCATGGCGATGCCTGGTTCCTAAGATAGAGATATATAGAAGTCATGTTCTAATAGAGTGCTAACCTCTTGCAGAGAGTCTCAGGAGTTCTTAGATAAATATGAGGGAGCTCTGGGAAAAGGAAAAGGCCGGAAACTCTACGCATACAAAGTCATGATGAACAAGGTCAGGAATCATTGCTTGGATTGGAGGTCAATTAGCAGATTAGGTTGATTTTTCAATGAAATCCCACATGTTGTATTTAATATCATGCATGTGAATGTCTTTATCTTTGGTTTTAGAAATGGATGAAGTTTAAAAGGGACTTTGAAAACTTCACAACTGCTTGTATTCCATGGGAGATGAAAATCAAGGAGATTGAAAGTAATTATGCAAATCAGATGAATATTCTTCAAGCCTCTTGCTTCACGTCTAAATCTAACTTTGTAAAGGTAATTTAATTGCTGCAATGGAAAGTAAAATGTACAGTAAAAAGCCAACAATTTGTTTGGTTTTCCAGGCCATTTTGGCTCATCAGTGGCCTCCTATTTCATCTTTTTGAGGTGGATGTACGGCATCAACCTGATCCTGTTTGGCCTGACTTTTGGTCTGGTCATGGTCCCGGAGGTCAGTGCTCCTCATTTGACATATCTAGACAGCAGATAGATGCTGCTCAGCATCTATCGGCCTCATCCACAGGTTACATGCATACATTTACTCTGACGTCTGGCTTTCTCACAGGCATTAATGGGCAGACCGTATGGTAGCATGCCTAGGAAGACTGTCCCCAGAGCTGATGAGACCAGTGCCATGGACTTTGCGGTCCTATGGGACTTTGGGGTCAGAAGTTTAATGATCTTTGTGCCAAATTTGATGAACAAATCATTGGATGATCATTGCCATTCAATAACTACAACGTCTTAAATAAATGCCATGTTACAGGGTTATGCCCAATACTCAGTCCTCTTCTATGGTTACTACAATAGTCAGCGTGCTATTGGTTGGCTCAAGTTTCGCATGCCCCTCTCTTACTTCCTGGTCGGCGTGGGAACTGTTGCCTACAGTTACATGGTGGTCATCAGAAAGTAAATATTTCACTTATACAGGCACATATTAATCAGATAGTATATCTGTCTAGCTTTAGCGTCAATGAAAGATTTATTTGACTTACAGGATGGCACGCAATGCCAATGAAACTGGGGGAGGGGATGAAAACAGTTTCAACTTCAGCTGGAAGATGTTCACCAGCTGGGACTACCTGATAGGAAACCCAGAGACAGCAGACAACAAGTTTGCCTCCATCACCACCAGCTTCAAGGTTAAAACTCCTCAAAATGTCTTGATGATGATGTAACATAGCAACAGGTGCCTTCGGGTGTTCTGTGTGTGATGTGCAGTCTGTGATTTGGATACATGTAGTCTGTACCCGTCCATTTTGTTTGATTCCAGGAGGCCATCTTGGAGGAGCAAGAGAGCAGGAAGGATGACAACATCCACTTGACTCGCTTCCTGCGTGTGCTGGCCAACTTCCTGGTTTTGTGCTGCTTGGCCGGCAGTGGCTACCTCATCTACTTTGTAGTTCGCCGCTCGCAAAAATTTGCCCTTGATGGATTTGAGAACCACACCTGGTGGGAGAGGAATGAGGTACACGTTATACACTCTAACCTGAGAGACAAATGAAGGAGTTCAAAGGGCTAGTTCATTCATTGGTCTTGCAGGCCACGTGAGTTCCTG
Organism: Phycis phycis; assembly: GCA_900302335.1. Taxonomy (NCBI): domain Eukaryota; kingdom Metazoa; phylum Chordata; class Actinopteri; order Gadiformes; family Phycidae; genus Phycis; species Phycis phycis. Next base: position 6,121 of record OMKQ01046230.1, read on the forward strand.
TAAGTCTGAGGCCCTTGTGTTCCTTTAGGTGAACATGGTCATGTCATTGCTGGGGATGTTCTGTCCCATGCTGTTTGATGTCATCAGCACGCTGGAGAACTACCATCCCCGCGTTGCACTGCAGTGGCAGCTGGGCCGCATATTTGCCTTATTCCTGGGCAATTTGTACACCTTCATCATCGCACTCATGGACGAGATCAACCTCAAAGTAAGTGAAGGAATGTCTGCACCTATTAAAAACCTTTATGTAGCTTTAGATAATGATAATGAGAGGCCCCCTTTGTTTCCCTTTTAGAGAAAAGAGGAGGATGTGGTTAAATTTAACATGACCACGTGGGAGGCTAGTCTTTATAACAAGACCTTATTAGAAAACAGCACGGCTCCACCCATGCTCATCCACCCTGCAGATGTCCCCAGAGGCCCCTGCTGGGAGACCATGGTGGGTCAGGTTAGTGTCTCTCAGTGGGTGTGGATATATGGATATGTCAAGTGGTAAGAGCTGCAATGCTAAGCGCAGATATGGATCCTTCTCTTTAGGAGTTTGTGAGACTCATCATATCTGACACAATGACGACGTACATCACACTGCTGATCGGTGACTTCCTGAGAGCAGTTCTTGTTCGTTTCCTCAACTATTGCTGGTGCTGGGACCTCGAGGCTGGATTTGTGAGACAACCGTTTTGAGAAAAAGCTTGAGGTCTAAAATCCAACAATAACGATGATGAAAGTGCAAACTATTTTCCTCATCATATATTTTCCATCCTTTTTAAAAGCCATCTTACTCAGAGTTTGACGTGAGCGGAAACGTCCTGGGGTTGATCTTCAATCAAGGAATGATTTGGTGGGATATTTTTGTTACCGTTTTTTCAAACACCTTTTGTACATTTTGATAGCAACTGTGTTTCATATCGTTTTAGTTGGTGGTGGTCTGGTGTTTTTCCTTTTTCAAAATGGACAATTTGTTTGAAAATGTGAATTTGAAAAGTAATTTGAAGTCACTGTGTGCCATGTCCCTTGACAAGCCGGTTATAATCTCCAGGATGGGTGCATTCTACGCGCCGTGTCTTCCTGCCCTGAACGTGCTGCGGCTCCACGTGTCCATGTACCTGCAGTGCTGGGCCGTCATGTGCTGCAACGTGCCCCAGGAACGGGTCTTCAAGGCATCGGGTTCCAATAACTTCTACATGGCCATGCTGTTGGTTATCCTGTTCCTGTCCACATTGCCCGCCATTTACACCATCGTCACAATCCCGCCGTCTTTTGACTGCGGTCCCTTTAGGTTATGCGAGCTATTGTTTTTTTTTCTCGAGATAATTGTTTATATATGTGATGTCCAGTGATACCACGTCAGCTGATAGACAGCAGCAGCCGTCACTGTGTATTTCTGTCTCTCCTCTAATGTAGTGGGAAGGCTCGCATGTTTGATGTGATCCAGGAGACTCTGGAGTCTGACTTCCCGGCCTGGTTTGGCAAAGTGTTCAGCTACGCCTCCAACCCTGGCCTTGTGCTCCCGTTTATGCTCCTCATGGTGTAAGTAGAATTTGAAGAAGATTAACAGTTAGTATTTTTTCTTTCACATGGCCCTTTCAAATCCAATGTATTTGCTTTGCCAGATTGGCCATCTACTATTTACAATCCACATCCAAAAGCTACAAAGAAGCTAACTTGGAGCTAAAGAAGAAGCTTCAGATGGTAACTTCTGTAAAATAGTTTTTCATGGCTGCAACTAAACTAACCTCCACCAGATAGCAGCAGAGTACATCGTAATGTTCCGAGCTCTCTATTGATGGTCTTAAATGTTCAAACATGCACGCATGCAAACATGCATAATGGCGTGTGTAAAAGCCTACACTTTCATGTCGGTCGATTAACCTAAAGTTCGCTCTTAGCAAAACGAAGAGAATAAGAAGAAGAACAAGCGCGCGGCACTCAAGGCTGCAATGGAGCTCGAGGAAGCCAGGAAGGCCTCTTCTTCCCGGGCTACAGAGCACCCTTCACATGAACACCGACATGGTAAGCGCTGGATTCTAAACGTCTTAACTGGCTTGTTGGTCATAGTATTGCATATCTTGCACAGTATTCATGCATGAAAACATTCGCCGTAACATAAAAGCTATGCAGGACATAGCATAACTGCATTTGAAACGTTCAGTTCCGACACATTACCGAATATTTACCACCTCCTTCCCGTCTATTATGTACTCCTTACTTCTCCCTACCTCAACAGACAGAGGGGATAGCCGAGCTGGGAGTTACAGCTCGTGTCACGGCAAGAACGGCGATGACGCCGCTCCTTTCGACTGTAGAGGGCGAAGTCAACCCACGAAAGCCTCTTCCTCCCGTAGTCGCCATGCCAACCAAGGAGCACACGCCGGGTACCTGACCGGCAACCCGAAGCAAAGTGACCCGCCCAGGTTGCAAAGAGTCTCGAGCGCGCAGAGACGATGAGGAGGATGTGTATGTGTGTCACGTGGTGAGCCCATACAAAGCACTTTGCTCAGAACATAATTATGTACTTGGGACGGCTGACATTAGGCTAGAATATGTCTAAGGTTATTTGCAAGTTATTTTACTGTTCTACTATTTATCTGCTTCTTATGTTATATTTTTTATGGCATTAATAATCATTATATATTGAATTAATTATAATGATTGTATTTGTATACGTATAATTATTTACCAAATACCAAATAAGAGTGTTACATGCATTTTCTAATCTGAGTCCTATCGCTTACAAAGACAATGTAAAACATTGGCACATCTATTTTTTCAGTTTTCATAAATAAACATAGTAACAATGGCTTAATGTTTTGTTGTGGAAAAAATCTGCTACCTTTAATGACCAAACACTTACAATATTAAAAGCTGTGTTTTTGCTCATCCAGGTTCCGCAAGACTAGATAGTTGTGGTAAGTGGAAAGTAGTATGAAACAACAACAACTACTACTACTACTACTACTACTACTACTACTACTATTAATACTAGTGGTTGTTTTTCAGCTGTTTTCACATACTTTTCAAGTCAACTGACAGCTTGTTCTACAGTTCAAAATTAGAACTAGCCCTAGTGGCTGGATCTTCCTACCTGGTTATCTACACACCCTGTACACACAGCCCAAACAACCCCATTATAGCTTTTTTGTGAATATTTGTAATCAGTGTAATTCACTTCTTATGGAACATTATTCAGACTTGAGGTCCAACTGTGGAAACTAATTCTCCCTGCTCCTGGCCACTTAGCATAACATTATCTGAGGACGTATCCTGTGTCCTCACAAATCATTTTGATCCACTATGTACCCGCTGGAAGCTTTGGCCATTGTGTCAATCACCCCCCAGCTTTCAGCCATTTTAGAAGCAGGGTTACGTTACGTGATAAGGGATCTTTGTCTGGAATTTCACTGGTCTACCTTTTATCAAATCAAATCTCAAATAAGATGACCTGAGCTTTACACCATATAATGATAACATATTTGGTAATGTAAGTGCTATGCAATTGTGATCATTCATATTCTGTTCACTTAGTGTTAATTATGTCTGAAAATCATTTATTCAGAAATTCCAACTTAAATAAACTAACTTTTTAAAATCAATCCTAATCTTTTAAACATTCTGCTCAACAAGAATGTATCAATTCCAGACACATATGTCTGGAATCTATTATGTAATATATTATCTTGAACATGAAACATAGTTCATGTTCATAGTTCATGAAACGTAGTTCATGTTCATTGTTCATGAAACATAGTTCATGCTCAGGATCTATTGATCAGCAGAAATCACAACTGTATTGTTTGAGATCCAATGCATTAATTGAATATGTTTTTCCCTTTGCTATTCGGTTCTGTTGTGTGGAGCTTTTGTAATCCTGACCGGCCCTCATGCGGGTGATATGACTGATACCATCTATTACCGCTTTCATCTGGAGGTCAGTCTGGAGGTTTTGGCTCACTCTCGGCCCAGAGGCATTTCCAGAACAATACTGCCAACAAACTGGCGTCTCCATTACCCGGGTATATCAGCATTGTGCTGCAGACCGGCGTCTCTTATTCACTACCAGGAGTGAACAATAAGAGTGCAGACTTTATAGTTTCACACAAACTGATTTCATTACATGGATTGGCGTCCAGGTGAGGATGCTTGTAAGTGTTTTGCTATGGTTCTGCAAATTATATGATATATGGGGGCAAGCCAGAGTGGAAAACAAAACACAAACGTAGACGTAACGTAGACAGTTCTCCAGTCTGACGTGCTTCGAAAAGGACTGCTCATCCAGGCATTTGAATGGATAGATAACAGGAGAAAGTATCAGGGGAGGAAC